>VSMD01137981.1:0-25030 GCA_008750895.1 Mirza zaza | reverse complement strand
AGGCCGAGGTGGGCGGATCGTTTGAGCTCAGGAGTTCGAGACCAGCCTGAGCAAGAGCGAGACCCCATCTCTACTATAAACAGAAAGAAATTAATTGGCCAACTAAAATATATATAGAAAAAATTAGCCGGGCATGGTGGTGCATGCCTGTAATCCCAGCTACTTGGGAGGCTGAGGCAGCAGGATTGCCTGAGCCCAGGAGTTTGAGGTTGCTGTGAGCTAGGCTGACGCCACGGCACTCACTCTAGCCTGGGCAATAAAGTGAAACTCTGTCTCAAAAAAAAAAAAAAAAAAAAAAAAAGCCTGAATGGGAAGAGTACAGGTCCTTGCTTGCTTCAATCCTTATTGGAGAAAGAATTTAGCAGTTCTTGTTACCTTTTAAAGGACTAGCCCTAAAAAAACTAAGGGACAATATTGAATCCATTTTAATTTATATTGATATCTTTTCATTTAATATTTGTTGCTCAAAAGTCTCTGGGCTTCCTGTTCTTTTTAAAAAAATGTATAGATATTCTAAATTTCAAATTCCATTTTTCACTGATATTCTAATATTTCTTGCATTGTCATGTGACATGAGCAAACTCTTCCTCAATTCTAATGTCAATTACTATTATTAATGATAATAAAAACATTTGGCTTTTGTATGGAAAGAATTTTAATATGTATTATATCATTTAATCATTATATCAAGTATGTAAGATAAGCAGAGGATTTTTTTGTTGATTGTTTGGTTTTTATTTTTCTTTAGGTCCCTAATAATAAGGAACTTTGTGGATGACAGTATGCATCTCCTAGAGTTTATCGTTTGTGACAGAGTCAGTAAGGATCATTTTAGATAAATTTTGAAGTTTTAAATTTTGATTGATTAATATGATCACAATAGCATACCTTCAAAAGAATTTTTTGTCAAGTCATTTAAAAAATGTTTACCCTAGAGTTTTTATTTATTTTAAAATTTTACAGGACTGTAATTTTTACCATATTAGCTTATTTTAACATTGTCATAAGTTTCAAAGTTGTATTGGATAGGTAAAATATTTTATTTGAGAAGATCTGCAGACTTCCACTGTAACTTAACCAAATCTTCCAAAGTAATGGCATTTGCTTTTTCTCAGAAAAATCTACCTTGGCAAGTAAAGTTAGTTGGCAGCTCGGTTGAAGAAACTAAGTTTTTAAGTGACCACTATAACCTTCATCCTTATCTAAAAGATATAACAGGAAATTAGAAGTTTTAAAATAATTTTGCCCATATAATTTTTTCTTCTTAAAATAGCTTGTTGATATATAATTCAGATACCGTATAATTCATCCATTTAAAATATATAATTCAGTGGCTCTTAGAATATTCTAAATTATTTATCTATCACAACCAGTTTTAGAACATTTTCATTACCCTGAAAAAAAAGCCTATAACCTGTAGCGAACACTCACCAATCACCAATCCCTCTATCCCCCCACCCCAACACCCAGCCCTAGTTTATTACTATTCTACTTTCTGTCTGTATATTTACCTACTCTTGACCTTTCATGTCAATGGGATCACATAATATGCTGTCCTTTGTGACTGGCCTCTTTCACTTAGCATAATGTTTTCAAAGTTTGTCTATGTTGTAATATGTATCAGTACTTCATTTCTTTTTCTTGCTGAATAATATTTCATTTTATCAATATAACACATTTATTCATTCATCAGTTGTTTCCTCTTTTGGACTATTGTGAATAATTTGGGAGTGAACATTGGCATATAAGTATCAGTTTGAGTCCCTGCTTTCATTTACTTTGGATATATACCAAGCAGTGGAATTGCTGGATCATATGTGTAACCTTTTTGCTGGATCATGTGACAACTATGTTTAACATTTGGAGGAACTATCAGACTGTTTTCCAGAGCAGCTACATTCCCACTAGTAATGTGTGAGTTACAACTTTCCATGTCCTTGTCAACAGTTGTTGTTTTCTGGGTTTTTCTTTTCCCATCAGAGTGGTTATGAAGTGGTTTGTCATTTATGGTTTTGATTCGCTTTCGCCTGATAGCTAATGATATTGTGCATTTTTTCATGTGCTTATTGGCCATTTGATTATCTTCTTTGGAGAAATGTCTATTCAGATCCTTTGTTAATGTTTTAATTTGGGTTGTTATCTTATTATTGAGTTGTAGGAATTTTTTATATATGCTAGATACAAGTCCCCTATCAGATATATGATTTGCAAACATTTTCTCCCATTCTGCTTTTTCTCACATGGGTTATCTTTTTACTTTCTTGATGGTGTCCTTTGAAGCACAAAAGTTTTTAATTTTGGTGAAGTTGCCCATAAACTTTTTATATCAAAACTTTTTCAGTTTTGCTTAAATAAAAAATATAGTAACCTTCTGACCAATATAACAGGAGTATTTTCTGGCATATATTTTATAATGTAGTGCAATCCTATAGTTAGAAGATAATATATTCTAATAGCTTTACTATATTTGCTTTTCCTAAAACTATATCGATGCATATTTAGATTGAGGTTAGCTATTATTTCCAAATCTTCTTTTTCTCTACTTAATTTGTACTTTGTGAATTATTTTTTTATTCTGTAGGTTAAGTGACAACTTTAGTACCTGGGTTTTTATCACTTGAACTTCACCTTTCTAGTATGGCATTTTATCTTATTTTTATAGTATGATTTTTTTCCCCAGTTAGCATTATTTTTAAGTATATTTAAGTTCTAAATATTTTTTCAGTTTCATACACAGATGCTCCTTGACTTGAGACGGGGTTACATCTCAGTAAACCCATTGTAAGCTGAAAATATTATAAGTCAAAAATGCATTTAATACACCTAACCTACCAAAGCTTAGCCTAGCTACCACAAACATGCTCAGAACACTTGCG
Source organism: Mirza zaza (assembly GCA_008750895.1). NCBI lineage: Eukaryota > Metazoa > Chordata > Mammalia > Primates > Cheirogaleidae > Mirza > Mirza zaza. Next base: position 22,154 of record VSMD01137981.1, on the reverse strand, counting down.
TTAGCCCACAATGGTTAATTGGCAAAATTATCTAACACAAAGCCTAGTTTATAATAAAGTGTTGAATATTTCATGTAATTTATTTAGTATTGTTACAAAAGTGAAAAATAGAGTGATTGTATGGGTACTTGAAGAATGATTTCTACTGAATTCATATCACTTTCACACCATCATAAAGTTGGAAAATCTTGTCTAACCATCGTAAGTCGGGGACCATCTGTAATTTAATATCTTCAATTTAAGGAACACATTTTGAAATTCTTAGATCAGTTAAAGATATAATATAAATTGATCTATAGGCCTATAAACCTTGTTGAAACCTAATAAGTAACTTTGGGGTACTGTACTAAAGCCAAGTATTCTCATATGTCAGGATTCATAAAATATCAAAATCAGAAGAGACTTTAAAGGTTAGCCAATCAGTCACCAATATACTGCTAGACTCCTCTATATAGTATCTCTATTGAGGGCTTGATTAACTTGAGTGTGCAATCTTAGTGATAAGGAGTTCATTATCTTTCTCTTTGACTAGCTCTATTTTAAATTTCTTTCTTATATTAAGGCAAAGCAATTTTCCCTATAATTTTCTAGTCTCTATTATTTTAGATCTTCCATTTAGAGGCCCACAGGTAGCATGGGAAATGGCATGACAAAATGAACAATAAGGACATGTTAGATAACAAGTAGGTTGGTATAATTAGATTGTAGAATATGTGGAGAGGACGAGGCTGGTGATTGAAGAAGAGAAAATTCCTGGAAGTCCAGGATGCAGCTGGAAAGATGGTACTGAACATAAAGATTTAAAAGCTGGCAGCATATAGACGATGGAGGATAACATTACCTAGGGAGAATATCTAGATTGAGAAAAGGAGGACTGAGGAGAGAGAAACTTTGAGAAGCATAATTTCCAATCACTTCACAAATCTGGTTTACTGTCCCTTGAATATGTCACGTTATGTCCACATTCTTCTTTAATGAGATACTCAGATCTGGATATATACCCATATTTGGTATGACTAGCATATATGAATATGACATTTTGTCTAACCAGTATTCTATTGATGGGACATGTAGGTTATAGTCAGTCTTTTGCTAGAGCAAATAATGCTTCAGTAAATAACCTTCTGTCATCTCACTCATATATAAGCATATTTGTAGAATAAATTATTAGAACAGAATTTGCTCAGGCAAAGAGTATGAAAAATTTATGAATATTGGCTAATTTGTCTCCTTAGAGGTTTTACGATTTAGATTCTTACCAGGAAGAGTATATGAGAGGGGTTTTTTCCCCCCACAGCTTTACCAACATGTATTACTAAACTTTGGAATCTTTGTCAGTCTGATAGGTAAAAAATAATACATCAGTATTGTTCTAATTTGCATTTCTCTTATTTTAAATGAGTGTATAAACTATATCCTTTGACCATTTTTCTATTAGGCTATTGATATTTTTCTTATTGATTTATAGGAAACTTCGATGTATTATAAAATGAGTACTTAATCAGTAAATTGCAAATATTATTTCACAGTTTGCTATTTTTCTTTTAAAATCTATTTTATGAATCTTTTCATAAAGTTATTTAATTAATATAATTTAATCCATGGATCTCTAATGACATCCAGATTTCATGCCATGGACATAAACCAAGGTATCATTTTCCATATTTTCTGCTAGTACTTTCTTGGTTTTTCATTTTTGACATTTATACACCTTTAATCTCTTTGGAATTAATCTTGGTTTGAGAAGCAAGGTATGGGTTCTAACTATATTTCTTTCCAAATGGTCTCCCAATTGTCCTGTTTATTTTATAGTTCGTTTTGCCCCCAATTTAAGCTACTAAATTACTTTCTATTGTGTATCATTTATCTGCCTGCCTTCTCATGTGCTGATACCATTGTGTTTTGATTTATGAGATTTTGTAATGATTTAATATTTGGTAGGGTTAGTTCTTCCTCATTGCTCTTCTCTTTAAGCTCTTTTCCTGGCTTTGCTTTTTGTCTACTTTTCTGTATTAACTTTAGAAACACCTTATCTACCTCTGAAATAAAATTTTTATTGAAACCACATTCATTTCATAAATTAGCATAGGGAAAACGCATACATATTTATAAAGTTTTCTATCCAAGAGCATGGTATATAAAGGATTTGAATTTGTTGACAACATTTAAAAATCAGGAAATTTCCCAAAGAAGTCTAGATTTCCAGTTCCTCTTTAAAAATTAGAAGCAACAATTAACTAAAGCTGACTATTGGCTGGCTACACCTTTGTACTTTTTAGCTAGTTCTCTTCTGGCCAGCTACATTCATTCATGTTACTTGAGTTTGCAACCTGAGCGTACTTGTAGAGTTGATTATCTGTGCTGAAAGCAGGACCTGATAGTTACACATTATTAGATTTGATCTATGACTCCATCTTCTTGAGATTGTTTTGTATCTTGAGTCTATTGACTGTGTATTAATTCTCCCAACCTAAAATCACCTTGTTAAGCAAACTTCCTACACCTTCATTTAAAGTCTGATAATAAATACTGAGCCAGACAGGTTGAGGATAGAATTCTGTGGTACACTCCTAGAAAATTAATTTAACTAGTATTATTCTAGTGTGGTTATTTACTAGCATATTGTCGCATGATTTTAGCGTTAAGCTAGTAAACTTTGTCAAATTCTGTACTGTCTACCAGCCATGTACTTAGAAGCCCTAGGAGAGCCATAAGCAAATGAGTAATTTGGATGCCAGTAGTTAAAGATTTATCCCTTTAAACATTAAACCCTTTATTATGGCCCTTTTAGGTAGAATTTTTCATATCATAAACTGGGAATATGGCCGGGCGCGGTGGCTCACGCCTGTAATCCTAGCTCTCTGGGAGGCCGAGGTGGGCGGATCGTTTGAGCTCAGGAGTTCGAGACCAGCCTGAGCAAGAGCGAGACCCCATCTCTACTATAAATAGAAAGAAATTAATTGGCCAACTAATACATATAGAAAAAAAAAAAATTAGCCGGGCATGGTGGCACATGCCTGTAGTCCCAGCTACTTGGGAGGCTGAGGCAGCAGGATTGCTTGAGCCCAGGAGTTTGAGGTTGCTGTGAGCTAGGCTGACGCCACGGCACTCACTCTAGCCTGGGCAATAAAGTGAGACTCTGTCTCAAAAAAAATAAATAAAAATAAACTGGGAATATTTAGCCTATAGCTTTGAAAAGAGAAGTTTTAGGAGAGACAAAAGTCTTTAAGAATTTGAAGGTTTGTCGTAAGAAAAAGAGATTAGGTTTATTTTAAATAATCTCAAAGGAGATGCCTTAGGAAGGCAGGGGGGAAATTGACTTGTTGTAAAGAACTTTTTAATAGGTATTCAAGTATAGTTGGAATGCCATAATAGAAGTTCTTTCTACAAGTTCACAGAACAGCTTTTTAAAAAAAAGAAAGAAAATGTTGAAGTCACTTAAGTTCGCCAACTTTTTATTTTGCCAAGTAAGGATATTCTTTAAAATGACTAATATCCTCTATCATCATCATTTTATTTAAAAAGGTATTTCTGAGAACAGCTTAGGTGTTTTTGGTCACTGTCTTAGAAAGAGTTGCTATTCACTTTCTAAAAATAACTTCAAATATTAATAGCCACCAGTGAGAATAATTTCACCATAGTAAAAATGCTAGTCAAATGTTAAGTCAGAGAAGAAATTTTTTTTTTTTTTTTTTTTTTGAGACAGAGTCTCACTTTGTTGCCCAGGCTAGAGTGAGTGCCGTGGCGTCAGCCTAGCTGACAGCAACCTCAAACTCCTGGACTCAAGCAATCCTGCTGTCTCAGCCTCCCAAGTAGCTGGGACTACAGGCATGTGCCACCATGCCCGGCTCATTTTTTCTATATATATTAGTTGGCCAATTAATTTCTTTCTGTTTATAGTAGAGATGGGGTCTCACTCTTGCTCAGGCTGGTTTCGAACTCCTGACCTCGAGCAATCCTTCCACCTCTGCCTCCCAGAATGCTAGGATTACAGGCATGAGCCACCGTGCCCGGCCCAGAGAAGAAATTTTAACGAGTGAAAAAGCTCCCTACTGCCTCTAGGATAAAGTCCAGTTTTCTTAACAAGGCTATAATAAAGTCTTGGATATCTAACCTCTACTTGCCTTTCAACTTCTCCTTCATTGGCTAATAGAATTCTCTCACCACACTACACTATTGAGTAGTTCCCAAAATGCCATGTCCTGCCTCACTTCTGGACATTTCTACAGTGTTCCCTGTGCTCTTGCCAGTTTTAGGTACAATGAAAGGGAGTGAGGGGATTGTATTAATAAAAGCCCTGTTTCCTAACCTAAATTGGCATTATAGCTTACTGGTAGAGACAAGAGTTTACCTTTGCTATCACTTTATAATTCACCTTCAAGGTAGACAGGACTATAGTTAATAGATTTTGCTATTGTTATTTTTTTTGTTTTTTTTTTCTTTACAGATAAGAACAAAAATTATATCATCTTCTCAAGGTCATATAGCTAAACGGTGGTAGAGCCAGGACTCAGGTCTAGAGTATTTTTTGTTGTTGTTTGTTTGAAAAATTTAAGTATAATCTTTTTTCTAATTCCCATGCATTCATTCATTTAGCAAAAGTTTATTACGTGACTAGTATGCTAGACAACATGCTAAGGACACAAAGATGATAAGGGTATTCCTTTTCTCTAACGGCGTACAGTCTAGTAGAGAGACTAGATGATCTTACTACAATGCAATATGATTTGTGGTATTCGTAGACTACTAGACTGAGACATGAGTCAGGAGACTTTCCATGGGAGATAAATCCTAAACTGAATTTTCCCTAAGTATAGATTTTTAAGTAACTGTGAGTAGTTCATAGACAAAGTAAAATTTAATGTAACACAAATTAAATACTATATAGAGGCCGGGCATGGTGGCTCACGCCTGTAATCTTAGCACTCTGGGAGGCCGAGGCGGGTGGATTGCTCAAGGTCAGGAGTTCAAAACCAGCCAGAGCAAGAGCGAGACCCTGTCTCTACTAAAAATAGAAAGAAATTAATTGGCCAACTAATATATATAGAAAAAATTAGCTGGGCACGGTGGTACCTCCCTGTAGTTCCAGCTACTCAGGAGGCTGAGGGAGTAGTAGGATTGCTTGAGCCCAGGAGTTTGAGATTGCTGTGAGCTAGGCTGACGCCATGGCACTCACTCTAGCCTGGGCAACGAAGCAAGACTCTGTCTCAAAAAAAAAAAAAAAATTACTGTATAGATGTGCTAAAGGGCCGACTAATAGAGGACTGAATAATCTAGTAGGGATCAATCGTTATCAGGTGAAAAAAACTATTAATGTATAGAATATATTGGGAAGACTAATTTTTTATTAGAAAAATATAAGTAACCTATTTGCAGAGTACAGACATCTCTTGGAGCAAAAGCAACTATTAAACACTGAGGAAAGTCAGTTTGCCATGGAAGTAATTTTGTGTATATAAATTCTGTTTTAGATTGCATATTCAGTTATCTTATTTTTACTCTTAAGGACCAACTCAAATGTTACCTCATCTCTATGTCTTTCCTGACCTTTTCTAGATATATTAATTTCTATCTAATCTGTGCTATCATAATATAGTGCTTTGTATACATCTCTACTAAGCCATCTATCACACTGTTTATGTGGTTTGTTTCTCTTTAGATTATGAGTTTTTTGAAGGCAAGAATTTTGAAATTTGAATCCATTTTGTATGGTCATCATATAGTTGGCATTGAATAAATATAGAAATAAAGATAAATAATTTGATTTTGATTCTAAATACTTGTCTCAACCTTAGAAGAATTGTCCCCCATGTATACTATTTTAATGTGCATGATTGATAAGGTCCCATAAAACAATGCTTCAGTTTATATTTCTGCTTTTCTATTGCTTTACTTTCCATTTTTCTCTCTTTATATACCCTCTACAATGGCCATATTGTTCCTTAAACATGTACTTTCTTGCTGCCATTTCTTTATTCTGAATCTTTTACCTGGATTTCTCTTCTAGTCCCTATATAAGGACCCTCTCAAATGCTACCTATTCCAAGAAGCTTCTCCTGAATAACTGGCCAAGTAGACTCTCTTCTCTTTATGAATTGCTTTATAGATGAACTTATACCTCTCTTAGGCCACATTTACCATATTTTATTCAATATATAACATGTTTTGCTTATGTCATCCCCTATCCCTCCCTATTTAGAGTTAACTTTCTGAGAGCAAGGACTTTTTATAGTTTATGCAAAGATACTTTGAATGTAATGGACAGTATATAAATATGTGCTTAATTAAGTAAGTTAAAATTAGACTGATGTGATCTTTTTATAAAGCTGGAGAATGGTACAGACTTTTACCAGAATGAATTAAGACAATAGATCTTAAAGAGTAATTTGAGCATTGTAACAACTATAGGATAACTATTCAAATAAGAAAACATGGTTTAGTGGATTTTGTGGGCATTTTTTCTATAATTATCTTTTAGTCCCTATTTTTATAACTAAGATTAACTATTATCTTGTCACAAATGAAATGTAGATCATCTTCTTATAGTATGATTATTTTTATAATACTGATCTCTTTGTTCATTTTCTTTACCATTAGATGTTTCTCCTCTGTGCTTGCCTTTATCAAAGCACAAATGACATATGTTGGTAATGATCTATTTATTTGTCTGTATTCCCCTTTAGAGTTCCTTTATTATTCATCATCTTCGTAACTAGAAGTTATCTATCAATAAATATATATTGGATTAATAAATAAAATTATTTTCTTAATTAAAATTACCACTTAATTAATGTTTTGGGTAAGCCTCAGGTTATATAAATGTAGAAAACCCTCTCTGTTTTAGCTAACCTAGCATAAGGTATAAAAATTCAAAAACCACACCAGTCTCTCCTGTATAGAATATTACCACTGTGGTATATCATTAATTTATTTCCAGAATAGTCTTTTAAAAATTCTCTATTTTTAATGAATAAAATAAACATAGAAGGCTATAGTAAATCAGTATGAATTCAGAATGTTTTATATTTATATTTTAAATTTACTGTTACCACTACAAGAAAATGTAGAAATACATGAACTTATGTTATATCATTCAAGTAATGTAATCTACAGTTGGGCAATAGTTTTCTGTAGTTCTGGGTTCTGAATTCTTTTTTTTTTTTTTTCAATGCAAGACCAATTTATTCTCAAGCTTTTCCAACACATAAAGAAATCTTTTCTTTGAAGAAAAGTGCATTACATATTTCAATTCACTTTAACACTTCTTAAAATTTCAATAGTAGTTCCAGTTGAAATTCTAAAACTTCAACTGTAATGCCCATGTTCCTAATGCTAATTCTTAACCTCATACTGTATTCTAAAATAACTTCATTTTTCATCTAGATTTTCCCCCTTTGGGGGAAAAAACAAAAACAATATAATCTAAATACAGTAAAAAAAAAAAATGTTTAGAATCTTGGATTCTAGGCAGTTAAAAAAAACTCTGCCAAAAGATTATATTTAGGACTAGAATACCACAATGGCAGAACAACTTAAGAATTAGGATACTAAAACGAAAAGTACTAAGCAATCCAGTAGTCAAGAACTTGTGAGTCATTTCCTCACTGCAGAGGAAGGCTGCCCCAAACAGCTGTGGTACAGTCAGGCAGCTGTAGCACACAGCTCCATCTAGGTGGAAAGGTCGAGTCAGAGGCAGGTGAGCAGACCGAGGTCAGCCTGCCCATCCTTGAAATAAAAGCAAAGCACAAACTGTAGCTGTGTGGTCTTGGGGATATGCAGACCTCAGTGGAAAGCCTGACTGTGAGGCTGCAAACACGCTGGGCACTCTTGGTTTTGGAGGGGTGGAGCCCAGATCTGCACCTCCATTCTGACATCCCTCCTGGCCTCTGGATCTCGATGTGTTGAGGCGGTGCCAGCCCAGTCATTCTGGCCAATGCCCATGCCATAAGGCGATCTTCACAGGTTAATAGTCGCCTTCCTAGCCAAGACCCCAGCATCTCCTTAGAGGGTTGGTTTCCAGCGGGCACACTCCTTGCAGACCAAGCCCACCGCAGGCAGCTGAATCACCTGAGCCGAGTTGTGCCTGGGTGAGCAGCAGCCCACACCTGGCCCAACAGGTGAGGCCAGAGGGTGGGCTGAATTCTTGAAGTAATACATTCTAATATTCAGGAACTTATTTCAGTCAATTAAAAGATGCATTTTTTTTTCACTTTTAATATCTCTGAAATTGGGATATCTCTCAGTCACTATGCCAGGTAGCTGTCATGGAGGAGTAGTTATTGTCTGTGCCTACACAGACTTATTCATTGCTATTTAAATTGTCATCACTTCATTTGGGCTATGTACCTTGTTACTACAACATATATTTAATTCCTGTTTAAAATGTCTTTGGAAATTACGCTATTATTCAACATTTAACCAAAAAGTTATCGAGTGTGCAGAAAGGCACAGAAACAGAGCAACATAAATCTGATATTAATGAAGCAAATATTTATTGTCAAAGAAATAAAACCAATTCCACATGTTTTTACAAAGCAACAATCAAATGTTTTATGAACTAAGCAAAGCACCGTAAGACAGAAGACATTGTCAAATCCCATGGAATAAGTCTAAGTCTAAATAAGTTTAAAATGATTTCATTAATAATAAAATAATTGTAAGTGACATAGTGTAATAGTTTAATTAACATCATTTTTTTCCTCAAGTTATATCAACTGATGGTGTATCATCACATTGACTTTAGTACTTTTCCATTATATTTCTTACTTGATGTATGTCTTACTTAATCATAAGATGTTGCTTTCCTGATTAATAGTTTAGGTATACATAGATGTTCCCTAGTCTAGTGTCGGAAGCTGAATATAAGGAATGTTCTGGAGAAGTTACTTAACCTACCTTACTTTCTGGCTAATGATGTCTTCGGTTCCAACTACATAATCCTCCGTATTCTGGTCTCACACTGAGAAAATCTGGAAAAATAATTTTTTCTATTTGTATTTTACTTTTTCTAAAGTTATATTTCTATTAAAGACTTATATACCATTATGATTGATAAGTCAGTTTCTAGGTAAAATTAATATAGAGTTGATATTTTTTAATTCTCAGATTTTTAAAAATTATTTCCATTCATGGTACCATGGTTCTCTTGCTCATCTACCATGGAGGATCAGACTTCTTGACAGCCAAATGATTTTGATATCCAGAAACAAAAGTAAGCACCTTCATATTGATAGTGGTATTCATTACTCTGTCCCGAATTTCACCCTGTCAAATCATTTGGAACATATATATTGCTTATTGTATTTATTTACTAAACTGTGTAAATAAATGTGTCCTGAGAATCAAGTTGATGAGAAAACAGTAGGCTCAAGCTAAGCAATACACTTGTAGACAGTTTGCTTAGGAAATTTATATTTCCTATTGAACCTCTAAAAATAGAAATTCTGGAAAAGTGTCTTAGGTCTTTGTTCATTTTTGAGTAATATATAGAGGAACAAGAACTTCCATTTGTGACTCTCTATTTAAGACAGTGGGCACAGAACTGTAAATTATCTTTGTTAAAAATATTTGGACTAATATGAGCCTGGAACAATAATGGTCAGCCATTTCGTATTAGCAAGTAACCTATTAGATCCTTTCTATACATAAATAGCATGTGTATATATATATACACACATATATGAATGCTCCTCGACTTACGATGGAGTTATATCCTGATAAACCTGTTGTAAGTTGAAAATGTTGGAAGTCAAAAATATATTTAATACATCTAACCTACCCTTCCAAACATCATAGCTTAACTCGTCATAGCTTAGCCTCGTCTACCTTAAAAATGTGCTCAGAGCACTTACATTAACCTACAGTTGGGCAAAATCATCTAGCACAAAGCGTATTTTATAATAAAGTATTGAATATCTCATGTAATTTATTGAATACTATACTGAAAGTGAAAAATAGAATGGTTGTGTGGGCACTTGAAGTATGGTTTCTACTGAAAGCATATTGCTTTCATACCATTAAGTAGAAAAATCATAAGTCGGACCACAGTCAGGGATGCCTGTTTATATAAATATAATCATTTTTCTCTTGAGAGTATCACAAGTCAAGTTTATTGCTTAGCTCAAGATACTGTTTTTTTATCAACTTGATTCAAAGGACACATTTATTGACATAGTTTAGTAAATATAATAAGCAACATATATATTCCAGATGATTTAACAGGGTGAAATTAGGGACAGAGTAATGAATACAATTGTTAGTAGGAAGGTGCTTGCTTTTGCTTCATTGATATCTAAATCAGTTGGCTTTCAGGAAGGCTGACCTTCCACGGTGATCATCCTTGATCACCATGAGTAAGAGGATCATGAGTGGCAGTAGGTGGGGATATCCCCCAGCACATGTCTGTGCTGTCAGCTGACCAGATGGCTAACTTACCTCGTTCTGGAGCAGCTTACCATGACCTCATATAATTGTTGTTCTTGACACATTTCCACATATACCTTAGCAAGTAACAGATTTATCTGCTCAAGAGGTCTAGAGCAAAAGATCACAATGTACTACTTATTAATCTAAGGTTTCATGTCAGCTATCTAAGACATAACTTTGAAGTATAATACATGTATATTTTATACATTGGCTAGAGGGGCTGAGAAGTGATGGCCATTTCATGGTGTGGGAGAGAGTGTGACATACTATTCTCAGGTATACTTTATATTCTTTCATCATTATATATGAACTTCAAAATAAAGTAGTGATTATTATTACTTTTATTTTTTTTGGAGACAGGGTCTCCGTCACCTAGCGAGTACAGTGGCATTATCATAGCTCACGGCAACCTTAAACTCCCAGGCTCAAGCAATCCTCCTACCTCAGCTTCCCAAGCAGTTGGGACTGTAGGCACATGACACCATGCCTGGCTAACACTATTGCTTTTATGTACATATAGTTATGTCCCCTGTGTGAGCCTTTTTTTCCCTTGTAGGGAATATTACTGAGCTATTTGCAATGAATTATTCTACAAAAAAATACTGTACACTGAGATGTTATTTTTTAAAATCATATATAAACTTTGTTTATAAAAGTTTAATGAGTACTCATTATTAAATTTAAATTGTTCTTATTTTTCTAGGATTCTGACACTTCATGCCATGTCATTATCTAAAGCAATAATGAATCTTGACCTGTGTTGGAACAGTTGACCTTTGGAAATGATCCAATAAAATCTCCTCCAGAGAAGCTGAATATACTCTATTTGGAGTGAACAGCCCAGATCGTTGCTGAATTTTCGAGATGACAGATCCAACGATGGATTTCTTCGATGATGCCAGTCTTTTTGGAGAGACCTTAGAAAGTCTGTCAGATGACGCATTTGTACAACCAGGACCTGTCTCGCTAGTTGACGAATTGAGCTTGGGTGCAGAATTTGAGCCTTTGCATGTGGATTCGCTGAGCCATGTTCAGGGCACTCCAACACATCAGAAGATGACTGATTTTGAACACTTAAATCAGTTTGATTCAATGAAATTTCATCAACTTAATCAGTCTTTTGGTGGTCCAGCTGAACATGTGTTGTCTCCACACTCTCAATATAATTGTTCTCCGATCCACCCCCAAAATCAACCGAATGGTTTGTTTCCAGATGTAGCAGATGGCAGTCCAATGTGGGGCCACCAGACAGCTACTAGCCTTTCAAATCAAAATGGATCTCCTTTTCACCAACAAGGACATTCACATTCTATGCATCAGAATAAAAGCTTCGTGGCACACCATGACTTTGCCTTATTTCAGGCCAATGAACAGCAAACACAGTGCACTTCGCTACGGTCACCACAAAACAGAAATAATCTCAACCCAGGGCAAAATTCTCTTGGCCAGTCTAAAAACTTTATGGATGTTAATGTTTCTGGTCCACACAGAGTCAATGTTAACCACCCACCACAAATTACTAATGCATCTAATTCACAGCAATCGCTTTCAATGCAGCAATTTTCTCAAACGTCAAATCCCTCAGTACACTTCCTGAAGTGTAGCAATCATCAAGAAGGAAGTTTTAATGGACCTTCCCCAAATATGACTTCTTGTTCTGTCAGTAATTCACAGCAGTTTTCTTCACATTATTCCTTTTCCAGTAATCATATATCACCAAACAGTCTCCTTCAGTCCTCTGCAGTTCTTGCACCTAATCATACAAATCAGACTTTATCTGATTTTACTAGAAGTAATTCCTTTTCACCTCATAGGGGAATCAAGCAAGAATCCACTCAGCATGTCCTAAACCCCAATACATCCTTGAATTCAAATAATTTCCAAATGTTGCATTCGTCACATCCTCAGGGTAATTATAGCAATTCAAAATTATCTCCTGTGCACATGAACTTCCCAGATCCTGTTGACTCAGGAGCTCAAATGGGCCATTTCAGTGATCATGTAGAAACTAATGGCTTTTCATCTTTAGAAGAGAATTTACTTCATCAAGTGGAATCTCAAACTGAGCCCTTCACAGGACTTGACCCAGAAGACCTCCTTCAGGAGGGTCTTCTTCCCCACTTTGATGAGTCAACATTTGGACAAGATAATTCAAGTCATGTTTTAGATCATGACCTTGATCGGCAGTTTACTTCTCATCTTGTAACAAGGCCTTCTGATATGACTCAGACTCAGTTGCAAAGTCAGGCTCGGAATTGGCATTCATCATTTTCTAATCATCAGCATTTACATGACAGAAATCGGCTGTGTTTACAGCGACAGGTATGTAGCTCTTTTGAGTTAATTTTGAGACATAATCAAGACTTCTCAAATTCAGTAATTCTATTAGATAAACATGCATATTTTGAAGTTTTACATTACTTTAAAAGTCTTACATTGAAAGACACTGATGTGCTCAAAGCAATAGACTAACTTCTGTATTTAGAAAATTATATGATTTCAAGACCTCGTAACTTTTAATTATGATTGTCAATAGAAGGTTATTTTATCAAAAACAAACTTAATCATAATTAAAAGGAAAAAAGAGACTGGGAAGATTTTATTTCAAATATGATGGACATAGAGTTAATATTCTTACAAAAATTCATATAAATTGATTAGCAAATTTTAAGATCTCAGTTGATAACTAGATAAAGCATTTAAACTGAAATTCAGAAAAAAGAAAATTAGTAAACACAACAAAAATAATATGCAACTTTAATGATAAATTCAATTTGGAGTGTGGTTTTTTTAATCTATTAAAAAAATTTTAAATGTTAATGCTGGCAAATTTATGGTGAAATTGGTATTTACTATGGCTTTGTTAATTGATACAAATATTTTGGAAAGCAATTTGGTGGTATATTAAAGAATATAAAAGTACACCCAAATGTAGCAAAAGTAATATACTCAGGTATTTATTTTACTATATTTATAAGAGGTAACTGGAAATAGCATAGCTCATTATCATATGCATATTAGATCGACTATCGTAGACATTAAAAAGACTTCGAGGACTAACACTGAGAATATGTTAATGATAAAGAATAATTCAAAATTAAAATCACAGTAAAGTGGTTAAGAGTACAGGCTCTGGTACCAGATTACCTGGGTTATAATCTTGGCTCTCGTTACTTATAGTTGTGTTCTTTGAGCTAATTGTATAATTTCTGTATGTCTGTTTTTCTTCATCTTTAATATGTGAAATAAGTTATAACATGTAAAAGTGTTTAGAACTGAGCCTAGCATATAATAAGAAATTAATAAATGTTTTTTAGATAATGGTATGAAAATATGCATATAAAAAATACTGGAAGGGAATAGGTTGTTTTCGGACGGTGCAATTATACTTCTCATTCCCTTGTTTTCTACAATATTTGTCAAGTGAATATGTTACTTTTATAATAAAGTGAATTTTATGTACTATTTTATATTTTTATGAAATTCTGTTGTTAAATTAAGGATTCATAAAATGTTTCAATACCTTGGTTACCTGTGAGATTCAGTGGACAACAAATATACCATGGCTCTCGAAATTAAATGTTTAGGGGCCAGTGTTTCATTTCAAAACCTTTAGGTATTTGAAAAAGATAAAATCTGATCCTTGTCTTTTCTACTGGGTTGATTTTAGTTCTTTTCAAATGGTATTTTCAGCGTATCTTTAAAAATGTCTAGACAAATGTAGAAATTCTTAAGAGACACTTATAAACCCTCTACTGCCACTTCTTTTTGTGACATGAATTGAGTATTATGATTTTGCTCCCTCTGCTGGAGAAGAATCAAGCATCTTTATTATAGTTAGAAGGACCCTGGGAAAACTATCCATTGATTGAACCTAGGTTCGTCTATCTGCTTTGCATATGGGTTTCTGACTAGTTTGACCAATCATTTTGTCTAGTCTATGATTGAAGTTATGAGGCGTAGAGTTTATTAACTACTTTCTTAAATTTTAATTTTCTAAGGTCTCTCATCAGTTTAATTCATGTTTCCTTTTGTTGTTGTTATTTGTTTTTTAATTCATGCTTTTCTAAATGTTTTTCCCTGACTTTAAAAAATCATAAGGACTCCTTTTTATAGATCTAGAATGAAAAGACAGTAATTATAAATAACTAAAGCAGCCTCTAATGCTGGCATATAGATAGTACTCAGAAGTTGTTTTCAGACCCATCATAAGTAACCTTTTATAAATCTTCTTATTCTACATGGATAATACAGTTTAAATCACTTACCTTTTTGTTTCAGAGTTTGTTTTGTTTTGCTAACTTTTTGTTCTTTTTTTTTTTAATGTTCCAAAACTGATAAAGGGTAGTTCATTTGGAATACATTTTTGACTTATTGAAAGTCTGTTTTAGACTTATTGAAAGTCTGTTCTTGAGTGTAAAAAGTGATATTTGGGATTTGTTGATTACAGGAGTGAAGAGGAAAGATGGATTGGTAGAGAGAGTAGGGGATTATTATTATGGATTGCATATCTGTTTTATATGTACTGAATTATAGGTCACATATTCTAAATATGTGAAATTCAAATGATTTAATATGTGAGGTTTGTGACAAAACTTGACAGAACATATCAGCTTGTTGTCTTAGTGATTTGGGGCATTTCTGGATGGTTATGATTACTATAGAGCTGAAATGTTATATTAATAAGGAGTTCTTATATTTTTCTGATACCTCTCCAGTTTCTGTGAAAAGAAATTTTTTTCTGGGTTCTTTGTCAGATTTCTTTAGCTCTCTCTCTTAATTGCAGTAATTTCATTTTAGACTAAATTAGCATTATTACATATATATAGAAGTTAAGAGATTTAAAAATAATAAAGTATCATAATTTTTTAATTTATCAAAATAATTCTGAGGTACATTTTGTTATAGCCAAAAGAAGATATACTTTAATGAGAAATCATGGATGACACTCTATTTAGAATTCTAGAAAGCTTGAGTGAGAATGTTGAATATTTAAAGTTAGGCCTTACTTTTTCCTTATTCTCCAACTAAAGTTGGGGGATTATAGATACCATTTCAAATATCTTAGAGTATCCTGAAGTCTGTGTCAATTGTTAATAACAGTGAACATTGCTGATTTGATTCTAGAATTTTACCACTTAAAAAGGGGGAGATAGAGGAGCCTAGACACAGAAGGAAGAGACCTGGAGGGAAGAGGCCAGGAGGAGATGAAGGCAGAGGGTGGGGTAGGGGGAGGGAAGGTTGTTGATCTGAGGAAGACAAAACAGAAAAAGTGAGAAGCTATAGCAAGTTTATCTAAATGTAAAGTATGTATAAAATCTAACTGAGATAGAGATAATACTAGCTTATCTTCTTCTCTAATTTTTGGAGCAAAGGAATTTTGAGAGGATAATACTCTATAAACTTTTCATTGCTCTCTTATGAATATTTTCTGCTGTTTTTGTGACACAATCTTTAGTTTTTGTCATATTTGTGAAGTGGAAATAACATATGGAGCACTGTGTGATCTCTTGCTGTTTGTAAATTTAGCATAAAAGTTCTGTAGCACTGAAACATGTCATCTGGAATGACTGAACTAGAAATCAAAACAGGAAATAGAATTTTAGAATGTGCTTACACATAATGCTTTGTTGGCTGTTGTATTCTGATGAATTTCTTACTTTGTTTACTACCTTGAATTTTTTTTTCTGAAGGTTGAGAAATTTACATTACTTATAAATTTTAAAAAAATTTAAAGAGACTCTTGAACAGCCCACATATGGTATATTTTAAGATATTGATTTTTTTCTGATAAATTTCTTTTTATGAGATGGTTGTTATAAGGAACTGGACTATACATAAAAATGAAAAAATAAGTCACTTGTAATATGGCCAAAAGATAACCACTGTTGAAATTTTGTTATGTAAGTTTTCAGTGAGGTCTGTATTTTTACAATTTTTGCACCTACATATTTTTGCATTTTTAAGAAAGTTGAGACCATAGTATATAGTTTTTGGAAAATTGCTTTTTAACCTTCCAATTAATATGTTGCATATATTTTTCATGAAAATGGTTTTGAATGGCTGAATGGTTTGCCATTTTAAGGTTGCTAAAGTACTGTATGTATAAAAGTAAGCTTATTATTGAGAACTGGAAAAATCTGAATCAAGGTGGTTAAAATATCTTTATAATTTTCTTACATATATTACCATAATAATAGAAATTAAAGTAGGTACATAGTAATAAAAATTATAGGTAACACACATAGCTCTTACTTTGCACCAAACACTGTGATAAATACTTAGCATACATTAACACATTGATCCATGATAATAATTCTTTCATTTGGTTATGATTTTTTCCTTCAATTTATATGAGAGGAAATGAGGTACAAAGAAAGTAAGTAATGAACCCCAAGTTACTCATCCAGTAAGTGTCCATACTGGATTCCATTATTGGTGGTCTTAAACCACTTTCACTTTACTTCAGAATATGTTAATACATTGTAATATATAACAATAATGTATTTTTTTTTTTTTTTTGAGACAGAGTCTCACTTTGTTGTCCAGGCTAGAGTGAGTGCCATGCGTCAGCCTAGCTCACAGCAACCTCAAACTCCTGGGCTCAAGCAATCCTGCTGCCTCAGCCTCCCGAGTAGCTGGGACTACAGGCATGTGCCACCATGCCCGGCTGATTTTTTCTCTATATATTAATTGGCCAATTAATTTCTTTCTATTTATAGTAGAGACGGGGTCTCGCTCTTGCTCAGGCTGGTTTCAAACTCCTGACCTCAAGCAATCCGCCCGCCTCGGCCTCCCAGAGTGCTAGGATTACAGGCGTGAGCCACCGCGCCCGGCCAACAATAATGTATTAAATGATTTTTCCTCCTTCCCATTAAAAAAAAATCTACCTTATTGATGAGGCAAAAACTTGCTCTAGAACCTTTAAGTGGAGAAGACCATTTCTCTCATGTTTTCTGGTTATATTGATGACAGTTTATCCATTAGCAGAGGGAAAAAACAAAACCAAATTCAAATAGATACTCCTTTTAGAAGTGTTCTGACACTTTTTTAAGATTGTGTATAAGATATCAACAGATGCCCTGAAGGTAAACCTAATAATTATCTTCAAATGTTTGAAGGACTTTAGAAGTCATTATAAGGCCTAATAAGTGGAAGTCACATGAAAGCATATTATCATTTAATATAAGGAAGAAGTTTGAAATAATGCTTTTTTTTTTTTTTTTTTTTTTTGTTTTTGAGACAATCTCGCTCTGTTGCCTGGGCTACAGTGCCATGGCATCAGCCTAGCCAACAGCAGCCTCAAACTCCTGGGCTTAAGCTATCCTTCTGCCTCAGCCTCCCGAGTAGCTGGTACTATAGGCATGTGCCACCATGCCCGGCTAATTTTTTCTATTTTTTTTAGTTGTCCAGCTAACTTCTTTCTATTTTTAGTAGAGACGAGGTCTCACTCTTGCTCAGGCCAGTCTTGAACTCCTGAGCTCAAGCCATCTTCCCACCTTGGCCTCCCAGAGTGCTAGGATTACAGGTGTGAACCACCATGCCTGGCCCTGAAATAATGCTCATTCACTGAAAACAGGGAGATGGAATAGCTCAGATGTGTCATAGAAAGAATTTCTGTAGTGGGTAGAAAATAGAATAAATTGCTAGGTTATTTCTACTCTCTTAAGAGTCCATGGTTGTAATTTTTGGTTTCATCATAGGATATATCAAAAGGTAAATACAGCAAGTCCTCCACTGTCCAACAATGTCAGGGAATTATTCGTTATAGATGAATATATTTTCCAGATAGTTGGAATGTATTTTATTAAACATCAATAACTTTAATTACATCGCTTCTCCCCACCCACAAGATAATGGTAATGGTGGTAGAATGCTCTATTAGGAAAAGATGAAGACAAATCTTAGATTTTTGTAGGGAGATCTTGTATGTTCAAAGTTTTGATAGTTATTTTATACCTCCAGGAATGACCCACACTTAAGTAAGACTTCATTGGAATACATTAGATATTTGGAAATCATCTTCAACAGAAACATCGTTAATTTTATGTTTAAGTTATTATAAAAGCAAGGGAAATTTTAGATAATACTAAAGCAAACAATTTGTTGTACTTTGCTCATACCTATTAAACTCAGAGCACCCCATCCTCTGATTTTTTTTTTTTTGGTAGTAACTTTTCCTAAGTCTAAAAAGCATCAGATACATGCACAGTTTTAAAGCTTGGTATTTCACTTATATTCTAGACAAAAAGGAGAGGAAAAATTACCTAAGTAATATTTAGATTGTTCCTTTGAATAATTAAAATTTGTATATGGTACCATCCCTCTGTTTACCAGAATTTGTGTAAATCTTTATTCATTTGGCATGGTATTACTTATAAGAAGTTTCAAAATTCTTAATTGTCCGACTAAACCAAAGCACAAAATAGAAATTCTGTCTAGGAATTTCTTTTTTATGTGCCTTTTTAGTTAAAGGGGACTAGACTAGTTTTTGGTTTTGACATTTCTGTCAAATCATCTAGATTTAAATGTTCTGTTGTAACTGGGAAATTGTAGAATATTAGCTAGTTCTGAAATATGATTTTAATTATTAAACTATGTACTGTATTGTAGAAGACTTAAGTTCTGCACTGCCTGCCAGGAATCAGAGTAACAGAAACTCTAGTTGTTAACAGTAGCTTTAAGGCTGTTGACCTCTAGCACACATACTTAAGGGTTAGAGGTGAACAGGAAGTAAATTCCAGGAGTGGGGGAAACCCAGCAGTTGGTGAGAAATTTGTAGATTAGTGCAATTTGTGAAATGCCTGAGGTTGAAGCCAAACTTCAAACTACCTCTAACAAAATTTTGTTGTATTTAATATTATTTGTGAGGTACATTTCCAAATACTTTAGGGCTACTCAGTTATTTACTTATTATTAATATCTGAAATTGAAAATAATGTGTTAGGACCTACAGAGTTATCAAACTTTAATGTTATTATGACATGGATACAAAGCTATTTTGGAATACTTAAATATGAATGACCAGGTTTCTTTATTTGGATAATTCGACTGAAATGATTTTAAATTAAGGAAATATTTTAATACAATATAGTATAGATAATAGATGCAAATACTGCAAATGTTCCAAAATCTGAAAAAATCCTAAATCTGAAACACTTTGTCCCAGGCATTTTGGATAAGGGCTGCTCAACATGTGTACATCTTTAATTTATCACAGTCGACCTTTAATTGCAATATACCTTTTCACTTAATAGTATAATAACAATATCACAGTATACTTCTATTTTCTCCCTCCTGACCTTTGTGCTATAGTTAACATACAGTTTTACTTCTACATATGTTATAAGCTCCATACTCATTTCTATTATTTTCCATTAAACAGTCAATTATCTTTTAATAAGATTTTTAAAATAAGAAAAAATATCTATGTTTTCACACACACATTTACCATTTCCAGTGTTTTTCATTTCTTTTTGTAGGTGCAAATTTCTATTTGATATTTTCTCTACTTAAAGTACTTCCTTTAACATTTTTTTGTAGTGCAAATCTAATGATTATAAGTTCTTTCAACTTTTATATGTCTGAAAAATCTTTATTTTGTCTTTATTTTTGAAAGATTTTTTGTTGTTGTTGTTGTTTTTTGAGATAGAGTCTTGCTCTGTTGCCCAGGCTAGAGTGCTGTGATGTCAGCCTAGCTCACAGCAACCTCAAACTCCTGGGCTCAAGTGATCCTTCTGCATCAGCCTCCCCAGTAGCCGTGACCACAGGCACGCAGAACCATACCCGGCTAATTTTTTCTATATATGTTTTTAGTTGGCCAATTAATTTCTTTCTATTTTTAGTAGAGACAGGGTCTTGCTCTTGCTCAGGCTGATCTCGAATTCCTGACCATGAACGATCTTCCCGCCTCGGCCTCCCAGAGTGCTAGGATTACAGGCAAGTGTCATTGCACCCAGCCAGAAAGATGTTTTTGCTTGGTATGGGATTCTAGGTTGACATTTGATTTTTTTCTTTTTGTACTTCAAATATGTTTCACTGCTATCTTCTAGTTTCCCTTGTTTCTGATGTGAAAACTGCTCTAATTCTTATCTTTGTTTCTCTGTATTTGTTTATAAATACACATATGTAATGTGTTTTTTCCTCTGGTAGCTTTTAAGATTTTTCTTTTTTACTGTTTTTAAGCAGTTTGACTCTGATACTTGGTATAGTTTTTTGTTTCTTGTGCATGAGTTTTGTTAAGCTTTTTACATCTGTGGAGTTATAGTTTTTGTCAAACTTGGAAATTTCTCCTTTAGATATTTTTTCTGTTCTTCCCTATGGGTATATTGGGCTGCTTGAAGTTGTTATACAGCTTACTGATGTTTGTGTGGTTTTGTTTTTGTTTTTAGTTTAGGCTTTTAATCTGTCTTTAATTTTGAATATGTTTTTTAAATTGATACATAATATTTGTATATATTTATGGGGTACATGTGATATTTTGATACATTCATAGATTGCGTAGTGGTGAAATCAGAGCATGTAGGATATACCCATCACCTTGAACATTTATCATTTCTTTGTATTGGGAACATTTCAGCTCTTCTAGTTATTTCAAAATATATTTTGTTGTTAACTCTAGTCACCCTACTGTGCTATCTAACGCTAGAACTTATTCCTTCTAACTATATGTTTGTACTCATTAACCTCTCTTTATGACCCCACAACCCCCAAATACACCCTTTCCAGGCTTTGACAGCTGTTATTCTATTCTTTTTTTTTTTTTTTTTTTTTTTTTTGAGACAGAGTCTCATTTTATTGCCCAGGCTAGAGTGAGTGCCGTGGCATCAGCCTAGCTCACAGCAACCTCAAACTCCTGGGCTCAAGCGATCCTGCTGCCTCAGCCTCCCGAGTAGCTGGGACTACAGGCATGTGCCACCATGCCCGGCTAATTTTTTCTATATATATTTTAGTTGGCCAATTAATTTCTTTCTATTTATAGTAGAGATGGGGTCTCGCTCTTCCTCAGGCTGGTCTCGAACTCCTGAGCTCAAATGATCCGCCCACCTCGGCCTCCCAAAGAGCTAGGATTTGTTATTCTATTCTTTACCTCCCTCACACATTAGTGATGCTCATCACATTAGTGATGTTGAGCATTTTTTCATTTGCCTATTTGCCATTTGTATGTCTCCTTTTAAGAAACTTTTGATCAACTTGTTTAGCTTCTACATATGAGTGAGATCATGCAATATTTGTCTTTCCGTGCCTGGCTTATTTTATTTAACATAATGACCTCTAGTTCCATCCATGTTGCGGCAAATGACATGATTTCATTCTTTTTCATGGCCAAATAGTATTCCATTGTGTATATACCACATTTTCTTTATCCATTCATCCATCGATGGACACTTCGGTTGATTCCATGCCTTGGCTATTGTGAATAGTGACACAATAAACATGAGGGGTGGGAGTAGGCATCTCTTTTTTTATACTGATTTTACTTTCCTTTGAATAAATTCCCAGTAATGGGATTTCTGGATTGTATGGTAGTTCTGTTTTTAGTTTTGTGAGAAACTTCCTTACTGTTTTCCATAATGATTGTACTAATTTACATCCCCACCAACAACATATGAGAGGTCTCTTTTCCACGTCTTCATCAGCAGTTGTTATTTTTTTGTCTTTTTGATAAAAGCTATTCTAACTGTGGGGTAAAATGGTATACTATTGTGGTTTTGATTTGTATTTCCCTG
>VSMD01137978.1:0-30107 GCA_008750895.1 Mirza zaza | reverse complement strand
CAGCTCAAGGGATCCTCCTGCCTCAGCCTCCCAAGTAGCTGGGACTACAGGCATGTACCACCATGCCCGGCTAATTTTTTCTATATATTTTTAGTTGGCTAATTAATTTCTTTCTGTTTTTAGTAGAGACAGGGTCTCCCTTTTGCTCAGGCTGGTTTCGAACTCCTGACCTTGAGTGATTCTCCTGCCTCGGCCTCCCAGAGTGCTAGGATTACAGGCAGTAAGCTGCGCCCCCTGGCCTTGTATTGTGTTTTTAGAGACAGGGTCTTGCTCTCTGCCGAAGTGCAGTGGCAATGCATAGTTCATTGCAGCCTCAAATTCCTGGACCCAAAGGATTCTCCTGCCTCAGCCTCCCCAGTAGCTAGGACTACATGCCCATGCCACCATGCCTGGCCGAAATTAGTTGCCTGAAAGAACTTTTGCCAAAGAAAACTGGCCTCACTGTGTCTCCATTTCCTCATCAGCAAAGTGGATGATAATAATACCACCTCCCTTGTGTGTATTAAGAGTTCACTTTTGTAAAGCTTTTAGAACTGCTTGATACCCAGTAAGTTCTAGAAAAATTGTTAGTTACTATCTTCATTCACCTATTTATTTCCTTGTATATTTTCTTCTCACTCCCCCTCCCCTCAACAGTTACGGTGATCCCCAAGCAGTTTTCTTGCTCTGAAATTATAAAATTTTATTAACATTGCATAATGATAAAGTATAAGTGTGGGAAAGAAAGAGTTGTTTTTATGAAATTAAATGCCTTGGAAACACTTGATAAAATGAAGTGTTTGTTTGTTTTTAAGCTGTTTGGTGGGCATGGGAAAAGAATTAGAAACACTGAATCCTATTCTACACTCAGTTTGCTTTTAAAATGTCTTGTTCCCCCTTCATTTTAAACAAACTTAAATTGGGACTCATAGATGATAGTTTATCAGTATGGAAAGAATCCAAGGCAGAGCTGAATGAGGACCCAGGTCCAAATAGAAGGCGTTGGCCCTGCAGACATACATGGAGTACATGAATAGATGCACAGTGTGTCTGTCCTGATATTACAATTTCATGGGGTTAGGGGGAGTGTTATTAGGAAAAAAGTCTAAAGAAGTTCCTTGGGAGAAATGATAAAAAAAAAAAAGGTTGAGAAAATGATTTATATATAACATTATCATTTTTTATTTTTATTTTTTAGAGACAGGGTTTTACTCTGTTGTCCAGGCTGGAGTGCAATGGCACAATCATAGCTCACTGCAGCCTCAAATTCCTGGACTCAAGTGATCCTCCCCCCTCAGCCTCCCAAAGTATCTGAGACTTACAGGCATGCACCACCACGCTCAGCTAATTTTTTAAATTTTTGTTTTCTAGAGACAAACTTGAACTCCTGTCCTCAAGCAATTCTCCCACTTCAGCCTTCTGAGTAGCTAGGACTACAGATGTAAGCAGCTGCACCTGCGTATATGATGTGAAATAATGTTTAAAGTATGTGCTGTTACAATCCCAGATTTAATTGGTTTTCCAGTTAACCCACCAACCACTATCCTGGGCTACTTAGAAGAGAGGCTTTACCCTGTGACAAAGTGCAGTGGGCACAAAGGAGAAGGGGCCTGTTCAAGGAGGGAGTCAGAGAAGCTAGCACTCAAGATGACAATGGAAGGATGAATACAAATTTCATGGATTGAACAGAATGAGGCAGGCTTGTGGAAACAAGGTATGAGAAAGCCTTGTATGCAAAGAGTACTACAATTTATTCAGTTTTGCTAAAGCTTAAAGTATAAAGAAGAGAATGAAGATGGATGAGGGTGAACAGATAACTAGATAAGGGCCATATTGAACAGTTTTATATAATAAGCAAAAACATTTAAGATTTATCTTATAGGTGAAAGCAGGACATCAAAAAATGTTGCATCAGTGACATGATCAGCATCATCTGATAGATCTCCATGCTGGGAAGATCTCTTTGGTGGCAATATGGTGATGGGACAAAATGAAAGGAGGGAGATTAGCAAGAAGTTTATTGCAACAGTCTGAGTAAGAGATGCTGAGACCTAAACTTGGGCAGTGCTAGGGGATGTGGCAAGGAGGAGTAGAATGACCTTTATTGGTTTCTTCCCCACATTTAATCCCTCTTGGCTCTTGCCAACATGAACCCAACCCTCAACTCGGTCCCCTACTCTCAAGGTGGACCCTGATTGACCAAGCCAACCAATGCATCTGTTGGGGCTCAGAAGCTGATACCCCAAAATATGGCACTTTGGCATGATGAAGCCTCAAGGTCTTTCTGACCCTCCCCCACCTTCTCTCCCAGAGCACAGCAGGAAGTTGAAATTCCTTTATCTGCCTAAGAGCAAGACCCACCAAAAAAAACAACTGGTCTTTCTTTCCCTTTTGGTAAAACCAAGAATGTCACCACACCTGAACAGACTCTTTTGCAAGATAATTTACAAGTTAATCTCTCTTCCCTGATCCATTCCTTCTCCCTAGTAATCCCCTCAACAGAATTCCTCTTCTCCCCTCTCCCATAATCTGTTCTCCAGGGTGGCATTTAAGCTCCTGAACCTGTTGAGAGGTGAGTAATCACTCTCTGGTTCTCCCTGCCTACACGCAAAATAAATTTGTATGCATTTTCTCCAATTAATCTGTGCCTTTTGTGAGCTGATTTTTCACTGAAACTTCAGAGGGTTAAAGGGAAGTCTTCCCGTCACCCATTCACATCCCATCACTCCAGCCATGATGGATGCCTGTTTCATGGATGGGCATTTTGCCCTTCTGGGACACTGGGGTTATAGGAAAGGCTTGCTGGGTGTTTTGGGGACAGCAGTAGCTTCTTTCTTTAGCTAGACATGAACAGAGAAGCATGAAGCCCTAATTGTGGTTGGCAGTCATTTGACAACCATAAACTAGGGTGACCATGTAATTTATCATCTAAAACAAGGTCACATTTGAGGAAGAGACAGTGCCATAAATAATTATATTAGGATAATAGATGTAACTGGGACTATCTAAACCAGGATATATGCTCCCACCTTAAAGAAGATGGACTTAGGACAAGATGCAGTGGCTCATACCTATCATCTCAGTACTTTGGGAGACCTAGGCAGGAGGATCACTTGAGGCCAGGAGTTTGAGACCAACCTGGACAACAGAGCAAGACCCCATCTCTATAAAAAATTTATAAAAATTAGCCAGGCATGGTGGTATGCACCTGTAGTCCCAGTTTCTCGGGAGGTCGAGGCAGGAGGGTTGCTTAAGTCCAGGAGTTTAGGGTTGTAATGAGCTATGATAATGCCACTGCACTTTAGCATGAGTGAGACCTTGTCTCAAAAATATAAATTAATTAATTAATTAATGCAAAAAGGAAAAAAAAAGAAAGGATGGCCTTAGAATGAAGCAAACACCATTGTACCATTGAAAGCCACAAGGATATTAGAAAGAAACTGGATCCTTGATGACATTACTTGAAGTCTACTCCATTTCTGAACTTTTTCATTATAAGAGTAAAAATTTATTTTAATTTTTAAAATTCTGTATTTAAAATTGTAAACAGTTAAAAAGTAGAAAGAATGGTATAATGAACCTTCACATCCCCAAAGTCCAGATTCAATAATTGTTAAGATTCTGCCACAAGTCTTCATCTATTTTCCTTTTTCTGATGTAGTAATTTAAAACAAATCAAGACATTTCATTCTGAATGCTTCAGTATGCATTCCTGCTCGATATGAACATTTTTGACATAGCCACACCACTGTGACATCTAATAAAAATTATTGATAACCTTTTATGTCATCTAGTATCCAGTTAATATCCAAATTTCCTTGATGGTTATAGACAAGTTTTTAATAGCTTAGCTGGCTTGTTCATGTCAGGATCCAATGTCCAAACATAGCAATAGGTGCTATGCTTTGAATGTCCTCTCTAAAACTCATGTTAAAACTTAATCTTCAATGCAGCAGTGCTGGGAGATGAGGCCTAAAAAGAGATGTTTAGGTCATAAGACCTCCTTCTCATAGTGGATTAATGTCATTATCTTGATAATGAGTTAATGAACAGCAGGGACAGAGGGGACAGAAACACAAATAAGAAACTAGAAAGAGAGAAGAAGCCAGGAGAGAGTAAGGTCATGGAAATCAAGGAAGTTTCAAAAAGGATTAAGTAGTAAGGAATGCCAGATACTTAGATAAATAAGGATAAAACACTTCCATTGGATTTGATAACTAAGTGATCACTGATGACCTGAGCAAAAAGACTTTCATCCTTACTAGGGAGATAGTGATCACTGCCCATCCCACATTCTAGAATATTCTAGAAAATATTCTTTTATAAAGCAGTATAAGGAGAATAATGTGTAATGCTATTTCCCTGTGTATTGACGTCAGTTTACATAGCAACAAAGAGAAGGGAAAACTAGTTCATTTGGATCTTATCAATTAGGTAATTAGGTACTTAAAATGACTCTTTCTCACTCTGCTTGAATATTTGCTAAAATATTTATCCCTGGAACACTATAGACACCCCCTTAAAGTAGAAAGACACTGAAATGCTCTGTCTTCTACCCCTTAATAATATTTCACTGAACTACCTATAACAAGGAAATATAACTGAGCAGTATGGTTTGGGGGCTTTATTTCTAATCTTAGAAGAAAATCTTGTTAAAAAAACAAGAAATGAACTTAAAAGAAGTCATGAGGGGATAATCCAAACAAAAATAGGGGTTCATTTTTTATCTTCAGCATGTATTTTCAGTTGACTGAGAGCCAGTCGTTTGGCAAGCTAGGTTGGGCCTATGTCAAAGCAGTAAAATAAGTCCCTTTCATGGAGGAGTCCGCTGTCTAATCGAGAAAAATGGGTATCTACATCATGTAGATTTGTCTAATGGTCACCCAGAGCAGCCTCTGCTGCTCAGGTGCCAGCTAGAGATAATCCCATGAAAGGAGAGCTGGCACCCGCACACATATGTTGCTTTCGGGAGCCAATTTACATTTTGTGCTTTTGTCTTTCTGAGCCAAAACAGCATAAACAATGCCAAACCCAGTTTTCTGATTATTTTCAGGCTGATTGAATCTGGCACATGACATGGTTTTATCTAATTAACCCACATGTGGTACAAAACAAAACAAATTTGAAATGGAAAGCTCTTTCTGCCTTTATTGAAAGATGGAGGTGAATATGTAATTATTTTGTCCTTGTCTCTCAGCCAAATTTATAGTTGAAAGAGGAGGTCTTTCTCTACTAGATAGCAAAACAAGCTCTGCGTATTACCTATTATAATTAAAATTTGTTATGTTCTACGTTTTTGCAAATTCAGCCTTTCCCTTTTCTCTCTCTATTCTGAAAAGGGAAGAAATGTGCAGAAAGTATATTCCTAATGAACACATAGGCTGTAAAGGGAAAAACTGCTTCTCTCTACATGCATAACACTTCTTGCACCATATGTGTGTGGTGGGGGGGGTTCTCATACCAATCAACTCTGCAATTCTCTGGATTCAACTGGGTGTCAATTCTGACACCAGCTATCTGGAGTTAGTGCAGACCCCACAGGTAAAGGACTTAGTCCCACAAGACTGCCCTCAATTCAGATGCCAACTGCAAGTCCCAGATTTCCACCTCTACTTCTTTTTTTTTTTTTTTTTTTTGAGACAGAGTCTCGCTTTGTTGCCCAGGCTAGAGTGAGTGCTGTGGCATCAGCCTAGCTCACAGCAACCTCAAACTCCTGGGCTCAAGCAATCCTGCTGCCTCAGCCTCCTGAGTAGCTGGGACTACAGGCCTGTGCCACCATGCCCGGCTGATTTTTTCTATATATATGTTAGCTGGCCAATTATGTCGCTCTTGCTCAGGCTGGGTTCGAACTCCTGACCTTGAGCAATCCGCCCGCCTTGGCCTCCCAGAGTGCTAGGATTACAGGCGTGAGCCACTGCGCCTGGCCCCACCTCTACTTCTGACCCCCTGGCTATAAATTGGGAGTTCCCAGGATCTCCTCCTCAAGTAAGATAATTTGCTATTATAGCTCACAGAACTCAGTGAAACATTTTAGTTACTAATACCAGTTTACTATAAAGGATACAACTCAGGATCAGGCAAATGGGAGAGATGCACAGGACTGGGGGTGGGGGTGGGGACGCACAGAGCTTTCATGTCCTCTCCAGGTACAGCATCTTCATCATCTCAACGCATTCACGAGCCCAGAAACTTTCCAAATGTCATTATCTAGGGTTTTTCTTGTGTTAATGGAAAAATCCCAAACTCTGTAAAATAATTTAAAGAGGTTCATTCTGAATCAAATGTGTGGGACCAAGGCATCTATCTAGCACATGGCCTCAAGAGGCCTTGAGAAAATGTGCCTGAGGTAGCCAAGTTATACTTTGCTTTTATACATTCATGGAGACAGGAATTACATGTAAAATCATAAATCAATATGTAGAAGGTATACATTGGTTTGGCCTAAAAGGCAGGACCTCTTGAATGAGGGGGCTAACAGGATATGGGCAGGGTCAAAGAGTCTTTGATTTGTAATTGTTTAAAGAAATGAAGTTTTTGTATAAAGGCTTGAAATGTTTTAAGATAAGGATGTCTGTTAATCAGAGACAAGTTACCAGACCTATACTACCAGACTCAAGAGATCTGTTAAGTAAATGGATGGCCTGTGGGTAATTTTAACCTTTGTTTTGCATGGCCTTAGGTCCTAGTAATCATTTAGCATCTTACTATTACAAACAGTAGCTCCAAAAGAGAGGGGGCGTAATATGGTGTGTCAGATCGCCCTTCTTATGGTGAACAACTCGGTTTTAAGGTTTTTCTAGGATCCCCTGGGCCAAGAGGGAGTTGTTCAGTTGGTGGAGGGCTTAGGATTTTATTTTAGTTCACACTTGTAATAAGATTTGTTTTAAAAAATTTATTAGGAAGTTCATTACATAGGCATGATCACTTAAGTCATTGGCCATCGGTGATTGAACTCAATCTCCAGCCCCTCACTTCTCCCTAAAGTCAAGGGTGGGGCTGAAATTTCAGCCCTCTAATCACTTGGCTGGCTTCTCTGGCAATCCTCCAAGAATCACCTTATTAGCATAAACCCAGGCACGATGGGAAGGAGCTTATTATATTTTTATTTATTTTTTAAAATAATTTTTAAAATATTAATCTTATTCTTTCATCTTTTTTTCACTCACTCAGCTTAGTCATTTATTTTTTTAATAATTTTTAAAATATTAATCTTATTCTTTCATCTTTTTTTTTTTTCACTGAGGAGCTTACTATAAATAACAAAAGATGCTCCTCTCACCCCTATTACTCAGGAACTCTGAGGGTTTTAGGTGCTCTGTGCCAGGAACTGGGGATGAAGAGTGCTATAATTTAAATGCCCCCACCAAACTCATGTTGAAATTTAATTGTAATGTAATGGTATTAGGAGGTGGAGCCTTTAAGAGGTGATGAGGTGATGAGGGCTCTGCCCTCAGGCATGGATTAATGCCATTATATTGAGAGTAGACTCCTGATAAAAGGATAAGTTCAGTCCCATTCTCTCTTGTGTCTTGTGTCTTGTATCTTGTGTGAGTGCTTCCTCACCCTGTGGTACCTTCCCATCATGTTATGATGTGGCAAGATGGCCCTCACCAGATAGTGACACCATGCGTGGTCTTGGACTTCCCAATCTCCAGAACCATGTACCAAATAAACTTCTTTTCTTTATACATTACTCAGTCTGTGGCATTCTGTGATAGCAGCAGAAAATGAATGAAGACAAAGGACCAAATATATATTTCTTATATCATAATGTCACAAGCTCTTTGTAAAAAAAAAAAAAAAAAAACTCTCAAAACTAGATGAGAGAATCTATCAGAGGTTGAAAAAGAGTGTCAGGCAAAATAAAAGTTCAGCTGTTCGTTTACAGTTGTCATTCTTCCATACTTACTATATCAAAAAATCGTGGCCTGGGTGGGGTGCTGTAGCTCACACCTGCAATCCTAGCACTTTGGGAGGCCGAGGCAGGAGAATCGCTCAAGGTCAGGAGTCCAAAACCAGCCTGAGCAAGATTGAGACCCTGTCTCTACTAAAAAATAGAAAGAAATTAATTGGCCAACTAAAAATATATAGAAAAAATTAGCCGGGCATGGTGGTACATGCCTGTAGTCCCAGCTGCTCAGGAGGCTGAGGCAGAAGGATCGCTTGAGCCCAGGAGTTTGAGGTTTCTGTGAGCTAGGCTGATGCCATGACACTCTAGCTGTGGTAAGAGAGACTGTCTCAAAAAAAAAAAAAAAAAAATGGTGGCCTGAAAGCAAGCATCATACTCCTCGTCTGGAATGCTTCAGAATATTTAACATAGTGCTGAGTGCAATGGTACTCAGTAAAATGCTGTTTCATATTAATGGCAGTAATAATGTTGTCAGAGTAGGAAGTGGTACATACCTATCATTTATCTCTCAAAGAATTAGTTGCTGAAATGTTAAAAAAATAAAATGTACTTAAATATAAATCATCCAGGGGGTTCATAGGCCAGGGCAATTTGGCTGACATGGGCCCCATGGATGATGTGGTCTGAATTTGGGAGTTATCTCAACCAGTGAGATTTATTGTACATGTATGTGATGGCGTAGGGGTGGGGGTAGCTAACCAGTGCAACCACTATGTGCAGTGGGGCCAAGGCCAAGGAGATGATCCATATGGTGAGGAGGTTGGTTATGTATGAGTGGATTGAGCAAATAAGTAAATATCTTGAAGATAATGGGAATCATGTTATTAATTTTTGGAGGCACAGATATGAAAAATGGAAGACTAGAAAAACCCTATATTATTGGATTCGAATTAGTGTGAATTCATAGTTTTATATTTGTATAAATGCCTATCTTTATTAGTTTTCTATTGCTGCTGTAACAAATTACCATGAACTTAGTGGCTTAAAACAACACACATTTTTCAGTGCACAGTTCTGTAGGTTAGAAATCCAGGAGGGCTCAGATGGGTTCTAAGTACAGGGTATCACAAGGCCAAACTCAAGGTGTTGGTCAGGCTAGCCTTTATCTGGAGACTCTGGGAAAGAATCTGCTTCCAAGCCCATTCAGGATGTTGGCAGAATTTAGTTCTCTGTATTTGTAGGACTTCCTACAAAACAGGAAGGTCCCTGTTTTATTTCTCAATATCAGACGGGGCCATCTTCCGTTCCTTGAGACCACCTGCATTCCTAGTCACAATGCCCTCTCTCCATCTTCAAGCCAGCAAGTGGACATCAAACCTTCTTGTGCTTCAGATCTCTCTAACTTTCCTTCTGCTCTCAACTGGAGAAACCTCTGTTCTTTCAAAGGACTTACCTGAACAGGTCAGGCTTACCTGAATAATCTTAAGGTCAAATGATTTAGAATTTTAATTAATCTGCAAAATCCTTTCACGACAATACCTATAATTAATGTTTGATTGCATAACCAGGAGACAAGAATCTTAGGTAAGCCACCTTTAGAATTCTGTCTACCATACTATCTATACTATGTCAATAGGTCAAAAGATATCTATATGGATAGATATATAAATGGAGGCATATTTAGGCATAAATGTATGTGTGTATACATATACATACTTCCTATATTTGTCTTCTGAAAGGGCCTAGAAGCAATGACACCCCAGTAAATAGGGGTACACTTTGCACCCAAATCTTGGCTTCTAAATACCATTCCCTACTAAAAGAAAACATGGTTCCTTATTGAAATGGATAATTCCATGGCTCAGGCATGGAAAGTACAAGATAAGTCTGGAACATCTTGTTGTACCAGGAAGTAAGGAAGTGCTCACAAAATGATAAGGACATGTCAAAAACATACCGGGACCAGCAGAAGGGGTTCTCACTGGCTAAATGTGACAATGAAAATAAATAATGATAATAATGAATTATAATTCATTGAATAAAACAAATATCCATGAGTCCTTATTTGTATAAATGAATACAAAAGGGAAAAGGGAAAGCTCTTCCTTAGAGCTGAATGCCAACTAATAAATATAGAAGTAATAGAGTTAGAAATTACTATTTCACAATCATAAATGATTCAGGCAGAAAACATCAATGGATGCTAAAACTAGTGGGTAAAAGTTTGATGAGGAATGGGATATTTACACAGCCTCAAAGTATCTTCCTGCAAATTGCATATCAACTGCTTATTATTTATTCAATAAGCACACAGTGGAAAAACCCAGCATGTACCATCTTAACAAAGATAACATTCAGTACTACGAATAATGGAACAAACCAGCATCATATGTTTCTCAATATGATGCCCTGAGAAAAACACAGCATCTCTTCTGTGGCACTCCTGTCAAAATGCATGGTTCTATTTGAATCTTGAGGAAACATCAGATAAACCCAAATTAAAGGAAACTGCAAAGTTGCTGCAATGTAGTCTTCAAAAAAAAAAAAAAATAGTGTCAAAATCAATAGAGACAAGGAAAAACTGAGGAACAGTTCCAGCTTTAAAGAAACAGGACAACTAAATGGTCCTAGAGTAGATCCTAGATCATGAAGAAAAGGGGCAAAAGAGAAGAAATTTGCTGTTTGTTTTGTTATGAAGAATTTATTGGGACAACTTATAAAATTTGAATAGAGTCTGTGGATTAGATGGTAATAGGTATCAAAGTTAATTTCTTGATTTGTATGAGTATACTGTGGTTATGTAGGAGAGCGTCCTAATTTTTAGGAAATGCAGACTGAAGTAGTTAGGAGTAATGGGACAATGTGTCTACAACTTACACTCAAATGTTTTGGCAAAAAAAGTTTCAAAACTTTCTGTGTGTTGAATTGTGTCTTCCCAAAAGAAATGTTGTAAACCTAACCCTGGTACCTATGAATGGGACATTATTTGGACTTGGGGCCTTTGCAGATGTAATGAGGTTAAGATGAGGTCCTACTGGATTAGGGTGGAACCTAAATCTAAGACCTGTGTCCTCAGAGACAGAGAGATTTGGAGACACACAGACAGACAGGGAAGAAGGTCATGTGATGGCAGAGGCAGAAAAGGCAGGTGATGCAGCTGTGAGTCAAGGATTTCCACAGAATTTCTGGCAAACACCAGAAGCTAGAAGACAGGCATGGAATAGATTCTCCCTCACAGCTCCTAGAGGGAACCAACCCTGCCAACACCTTGATTTTGAGTTTCTAGCCTGTAGAACTGTGAGAGAATAAATTTCTGTGTTTTTTTTTTAATTTTTATTGTTTTTGAGAGAGAGAGTCTCACTCTGTTGCCCGGGCTAGAGTGCCCTGGCATCAGCCTAGCCCACAGCAACCTCAAACTCCTGGGCTCAAGCGATACTCCTGCCTCAGCCTCCTGAGTAGCTGGAACTACAGGCATGTGCCACCATGCCCAGCTAATTTTTTGTATGTATTTTTAGTTGTCTAGCTAATTTCTTTCTATTTTTAGAAGAGACGGGGTCTCGCTCTTGCTCAGGCTGGTCTCGAACTCCTGAGCTCAAACGATCCACCCGCCTCGGCCTCCCAGAGTGCTAGGATTACAGGCATGAGACACCATGCCCGGCCAATTTCTGTGGTTTTTAACTGCTCAATTTGTGGTACTTTGCCATGGTAGCCCTAGGAAGCAAACACAAACCCATTGTTTGCTTGCTATTAACATTAGCTTCTTAAGTATATGATTTCCTGAACATGAAAATTCTAAAAGATCAACTGAAAGAGATTTATAAGAATGCATTGTTATTAATGTGTAAGAAATATTTTATCATTTTGTTTTACACATATCTTTCATCCACATACCTATAGGAGTCTTGCATATGATGTTACTATATCCTATAATCATCATTTTTTTTTTTTTTTGCTGGATATTATCTCTTTTAAACTACCTGAATGATAAAACAGAGTTAGCAAATGGAGAGAGTAGTAGAGAGTTTAATGGATTAGATTCAAAGCTTGCTTTTGGAACTAGCACAACATAGGTAAAAATGCTTAACAATGTCTGACACATAGTAGTGGCCCAGTAAATATGTACGTGAATATGTGTATACATATCAGCTGTTATACAATAATTCTGAGCTGCTTGCATCATCTTTAAAATTGAGAAACTAACATTCTTCCCAGGTTAAATCAGGACAAGTGATGAGACAATAAACATAAAATTTCTTTTTGCCTCTAAACCTTCCAGTTGAGAACACATACATTATCTCTAAAAATGTTACCCTCCCACTAACACACTCTACGATACTATTTGTGGGTGCAGATTATCAAGTATGCCATTGTTAACTTCTTAAATAATAACTATGAAAAGCACTTTATAATTTTCCATTTGATCACGTTTGTCCCTGAAATCACGTAAAAGCAAACGGGTAGGAGAGGTTTTACAGAGAAGGAAACTGAATTTCCAAAGAGTCGAGTACTTTGCTCAAGGTCATGTAGCTCTTAAGAAGAGACAATTTGGGGAACTTTCTTGGTTTAAAAGTTCTAAAATGCCAGTGCCAGTCGTCTCTTTAGAACACAGCTTGGCATTTCAGCCAGAATTAAACATCTGGTTTGAGGCGCAGACTGTTGATGGTATCCACAAACTAATCCACCTACTACTATTTATAACAGGATACATTAGATTGCTCCATTTATTTTACCATCGAGTTTAAAACTCAACCTTAGCATTCCATAACCTAGAAGCACATTTTTGTTGGATTCCATACACTCTATAAAGGAACAAGAGCATGACGATCCAAGGCCTTTTGCCTCAGAAATAGTATTGCTGACAAACACAACTAGGAAATACAAGACACTGTGTTCTTGTTCAGGTCTCAACTTTGTTTTTGTGGCCAGATTCTGTGTGAATATGTGAAGTTTTGAGACAAAGTATGCTCTACTGTCCCAACCTAAATTAAACACCAAAACCTCTATCTACTGCTGACATAGCACAAATGGTACTACTTTTCTAGCTTTTTACTTGTTTTTCTTATATCATAGCCATGTTAACTTACTGAGAGCAAAAGGAACTTAGGGTGGTGAGGGTTTACTCTTCAAAATACTTTTATTTTTTCAATACTGTGCCACAAAACCCACTCATCTCATCAATGTGATGTCCCTGTACTCCAGCCACAAGAACAATGTGACCTTCTTAGGGTTCAGATGGAACTATACTCTGGCAAACAAACATACCAGAAATAAATTTGGAAGTTCTTTTTTTTTATTAATTTTTTTTTTGCTTAAAATTTTTTTTTTTGTCTAGAGATGGAATGGAAGGTGTTCTGAAAGCACTATCCAAACAGTTAAAAATTTCTTACATCAATAAACAATGTTTATATCCTTACTTTTCCACATTCTTTTAAAAAGTATTAAATTCACTTCCATCACTTATATTTTAGTACACTCTGTATACATGCTTCATTATCTTTCCCTCACAGACTGGCTGGTGATTTTTCTGTTGTTACTATACACCATCTACTCTAGCGCAAACTGCCAAAAACCCCAAACTATTGTTCTGCTTGTGGTCTTAGCCTAATGTTCTGGGAAATTACCGACTGGAAGCGATTTAAAATATATGTTCAGCAAACTTCTCCCTACACTTTGTCTATTTTTCAGTCATCTGAGCTATAGTTCTGCCACAGTTTAGTAACTTCTCTCTAATGTCTTTCTTTTTAAAAAAAAAAAAAAAACTTTCTGTTTATTTATTCATTTATTTATTTTTGAGACAAGGTCTCATTTTGTTGCCCAGGCTAGAGTGCAGTGGCATCATCACAGTCACTGCAACCTCACACTCCTGGGCTCAAGCAGATCCTCCTGCCTCAGCCTCCCAAATAGCTGGGACCTTAGGCACATGACATCATGCCCTGCTATCTTATACCTTTCTGAACAAAAAGCAAAGTAAGAGTTGCTCCTACAGATGCTGGGAATGATGACTTATTAACTCTAGTGTTCTTCAGCTACAGTGATGGTTTTCAACGTTGGCTGTACATTGGAATCCCTGGAGAGCATTTAAAACTCCCAGCGTCCAGGCTGCACTCCAGACCAAGTAAATCAGAATCCTAGTGTGGGACCCAAGCCTCAGCGATGCTAAAGCTCCCCAGGTGATTCCAAAGTGCAACCAACATTAGAAACCACTGAACTAGAATATAAAGAGCTGGGGGTTTTTTTGGCTGCTAGTAGACAGCTTTTCCTCCTTGCCGATGGTAATGTTCTTGACTGAACTTGAGATTTAGAGGTTAGGATGTATCTGTCTGTTCTTGGCCTGGATCACTAATGTCCATGTTAAAGAACCAAAAGGGAGGTTCACTGTTACTCGCTGCACAGAAAGCCAATTACTGAGACAATGAGGATTTTCAAGGAAGAAATGATTTATTGTAGGAGATGCAACTACTGGAAGGGGGGGAGGTTCTCAAATCTGCCTCCTGATCAACAGAATCAGAGGTTTTTCTAGAGGTGAAATGAATAATGCAAGAGGAGAGTGAGCATCATTACATGTTTGGGGTGGAGTGCAGAGCACACAGGTGCAGTGAGAAATCATGCTAACACATACATCCCATGATCAAAAAATGATGGATAAGTCCCTCTCAAAGTGGGGATTTCATTATTATAATGAGCTAGGGCTTAATATTGGTCTTTCCTTCAAACTTGTGCACAGGCTCAGTGGATTGTTGGGCACGATCTGTGGTGGAGTATTACTTATCTTGTCTTCTTTGCACAAACTGGTGGTGTGAGGCTTTGTAGTTATTTTGTGGCTGCAAGGAGGCTCCACCCTTTCTGGAAAAGAAACTCAAAAGGGAATGCATCAGTGCAACAGAAAGTTACAAAGTTCTAGTCAGGAAATCTTACTGGGCTGGGAACTTGAAAGATAAAAGAACTATAAGAAAAAAAAAACTATAAAAAATGTTTTCTTGC
This sequence comes from Mirza zaza, assembly GCA_008750895.1. NCBI lineage: Eukaryota > Metazoa > Chordata > Mammalia > Primates > Cheirogaleidae > Mirza > Mirza zaza. The sequence continues at coordinate 15,298 of VSMD01137978.1, read as the reverse complement.
TTATGGAGCTGGTTACATCCACCCTTGGAAAGCACGCATTCTTACTAACTGACCAGCCTGGAGCTGGAATAAACAGAGAGAGAATTCTTGTTCTTTGATATCTTCTCTTTTTTTTCTTCTATGGTGTTAAAATTGCTTCTATAATTTAAAGCTAGAGATAGGACCACCCCAAAACTCTCTTTTTGATCCAAACTCGCTACCTAGGTAATGTCATCTTATCAGTTGGCTTTGGTTATCCTCTACATGAAGATGAGTTCCAAATTTATATCTGCGATCTGGATATCTTCCCTGAACTTCACTTGTACTTCAACAACTCACTCTACTTGGATGTCTAGTAGGCTTTTAAAACTGAAGTCTAAAAGTAAGCTTATGGCAATACCCCTGCTCACCACCACCACCAGAAATGCACCTCACAGCCTTCCCCAACTTAGTTGATGGAAACTCCATTCTTCCAGAGATTGAGGCTCAAAACCCTGATATCATCCTTGACTGCTCTCTTTCTCTACAAACTCACATCCAATCTGTTCCTATTCATCCTTTCAAAATCCTGTTTGTTATACTTCTAAAACACAGCCAGAACCTAGCCACTTGTCACTATCTCCACTGCCACCACACTAGCCCAAAGCTGCCATCCATTTCTCATCTGGATCATGGCAACAGTTTTCCAAGCAGTCCCCGGCTTCCACCTGTGCTTTCTGTCTTAGCTTGGGCTCTGTAACAAAACACCGCAGGCTGAGTGGCTGGAACAACTGAAATTTATTTTCCCACTCATCTGGAGGCTTGAAGTCTGACATCAAGGTGCCAGCAAAGTCAATGTCAGATGAGGGCTCTCTCCTTGGGTTGCAGATGGCACCTTCTCACCGTGTCCTCACATGGCCTTTCTTCTGTGCTCATGTGGGGAGACAGAAATCTCTCTCTCTTCCTCTTCTTATAAGGCCACTAATCCCATAATGAAAGCCCCACCCTCATGTCCTCATCTAAGCTTAATTACTTCACAAAGGCCCCACCTCTAAATACCATCACATTGGGGGTTAGGGCTTCAACATGTGAATTGGGGGGCAACATAAACATTCTGTCTATAACATTTTGCTTCAGCCTACTTTTAATATACTAGCCAGAGTGATCTTGTTAAAACATGTGACATCATGTTGCTCCTTTTCACAATGTCCTTCAAACATTTCCCATTTCACGCATGCAGCATAAAAGCCAAAGGCTTTACTATGACTTAAAGGATATTAGAGTCTAGTGCCCATGTTATGCTTTAGTCCTTGTTTCCTCCTACTCTCTCACTCTGCTCACATTGGCCCTTTTGTTTTTTATCAAACACAGGTGCTCTTCCATCTCAGGGTCTTTGACTTCTATTCCCTTCGCTGATATGCAGCTGGGTTTGTGCACAAGGCCCTACTGGATGTTTATGACCTGCATTGGTGTTTATTTGTTTGGGTGCCTATGCCGATTAGTCATTGCCTGTGTCACACTGGTAGATGAATGCTTTGGCAAACATGCCTTTACCTGAAATGCTCCTCCTGTGCCGGCACATCCTTTAGATCCCTACTCAGAGATCACATTAATGCTTCCCCTGGACGCACTATCTAAAGTTTCCTATACACGTTTGCTTCCCATTCTCTTTCCACTTTAATTTTTTCTCCTTGGAACTTACCTTAGTTATCTATTGCTGCGTAACAAATCATCCCAACATACAGTGGCTTAAAACAGCATTAAACATTTATTTTCTCCATTTCTATGAGCCAGAAATTCAGGAGCAGCTTAGCTGCATGTTCCTGGCTCAGGTTGCAGTCAAGATGTCAGTGAGGGTTGTAGCCATCTTGACAGAGGCTGGAGGTTACAGCAGACAGTCCTGTTCAACATTGGAGGAAACAGCATGAGGACATGAATGCCCAAAGGCGAGAATCACTGGAAGCCACTTTGGAAGCTAGCTACTACAGTATGCCTACATCTAATTAAGACCACATTTCTTGGTCTCTCTTGTGATTAGGCTTGGCCGTGTAAATTTTGGTCAGCGAAACATAAGCAGAAGTGATCAGTGCAATCTTTAGGCTGCATCCTTAAAGAGAATAGACTTGCTATCCAGTTTCCTTTTCCTTCTTCTCACAGACTGAATTGTGTAAGTGTTGGATGTGAAAAAAGGAAACTCCTTAGAGAATGCAGAGCAATACCATTGGAGACCCTCGACACCATGGAGCCCTCATACTAGTCCCGGCTTGCATAGCCTGGACCCATACCTAAGGGCAAACTTCCAAGCTACTCAACCCATAGTCATTTTAATTCTCTACTATTGCATTTAACTGAAAGTTTAACTAACATAACTTACATGAGAGGAGTTAGAAGTACGATGCCTGAGAATGGCTTGAGGAAGTAAGATAATAGCCAACTAGTACTTAAAGAATGACAAATATAGGACTTCCTCATATATAGTTTTACATTGTTTTTTTTTGAGACAGAGTCTCACCCTATCACCCAGGCTAGGCTGCTCACTGTAACCTCAAATTCCTGGCTCAAGCAATCCTCCTGCTTCAGCCTCCTGAGTAGCTAGGATGACAGGTACTTGCCACGATACCCAGCTAATTTTTAATTTTTTTGCAGTGACAAGGTCTTGCCTGGTCTCAAATTCCTGGCCTCAAGCCATCCTCATGGCCCGGTGTCCCAATGTGCTAGGATGGCAGGTGTGAGCTACTGCCTGGCCTATTCATCTATTGTTGATAGGTACTTGAATGGTTTCTAGTTTTATGCTTCAATGCACAGTGCTTATATGAACATTTTTTGCACATGACTTTTTATGAATACATGCACACAGTTATGTTGGGTTTCTAACAGTGGAATGGCTGCATATGAAAATGTTCAATCTTAAAAGATTCTGCCAAAGTGTTTTACAAAAAGCCTGTATTAATTTACAAGCCAACCAGCAGAGCACAAGATTTTAGTTATTTCAAATCCTTGTATATAATAGCTTTTTCTCTTTCATTCTAACCATTTTGTTGAGTGTAGAGGTATCTCATTATAATTTTAATTTGCATTTCCTCCATGACAAATGAAGTTTCTTTTCATATATTTATTAGCCATTTGGATATATTTTTTGTATAAAGTTCTTACGTATTTTCTCCTGCTCACTTTATTTTTTGAGAGCTGAAATTATAATGATCAGTACATACATTCATTGAGTATACTATGTTGGATACATGACATGAAGCATTTTGTACTTACCTAATGTGTACAATGACACTATTCATTAGGTCTTGTAACTATTACTCCCACTTTATAGTTGAAGACACTGAGTCCCTGAGATGTTTAATAATTTGCCTGAAGTCACTAAGTTATAAGTAGTGGAGCCAAGATCGAAACACAGAAACTGCAATAGCAAGCTCTTAGTTGTGAAACAGATTCACTAATTACCAAGCCCAAGAGAGAACTCCCACTGCATGGAGAATAGCAAAGATAATCACTATGTCAACCCCCACAAACAGGACTCCATATACTTATGCCCATTCCATCCCGGGCTACTATTTAGGTCCAGCATGCACAGTTAACTATTTGACTCTAGTGAGACAAAACATCCTCACACACATGTTATGTGAAGTGGGCTTATTACTTAGAGATAGATGGCAAGGAGCAGAAGTCTTGGATCCATTGTTGGCTGGTCCCCCAGGGCTCAAAAAAGCTGCCCAGGATGGATGGAGTCTCGACTGTGCATGTCCTACTTTGCACCACAGCTGAGTGACCCTGAAAGGCAGCCTGCCCTGGGTTATGTACTCCAGGGAACACATGACTCACCGGGCAAAGCTCTGAAGGACATCCTGCTTCACAGGGAAAGGGGAAAAGAGCCTGGGCTGTCGTGGATGGTTCCTCTCTAACTCAAGACTTACATTCCTTAGGAGAGACAGGAATAATAAGGCTTAGGCTGTTTCAGGTCATTCTTTTCTGTCTCAGGACACTGTATTCCCAAGGCGTTCTACAGCTCTTCTTGAGAACTACAAGCAAGGAAGGAGAAAGAACTGGGTGTGTCCAAGACTACCTGGAGAACTGTCCTGCATTGGTGGATAACATGGGAGTCACTCACTTTCTTCAGACTGTGTGTAACTTCATTATCTTAACCATTTTCATCACTGTCCCTCTGTCAGGGTCTTACTGGTAACTCAAGGCGAGGGGCTGTATAGTTGGTGGGCTGCTGTGTGCTACTCAGAAGAATCTTGAACTCTAGCCCCTGTGGTGTGCCTGTGGGAAATTCCAACCCAAAATCCCAGGCCTAAAAACACTAAAGGTCATGGGAATTCCTACTACAACTCCTTCTCTAAGTTCAAGTCAAACAGAGGAACCCAAGGCTTTAACCACAGAAATGGAACTCTTGTCAGTTTCTAGAAGATATTAAGATGGAAATGGCTAGGCATGATGGCTCATGCCTGCAATCCTGGCACTCTAGAAGGCCAACGCAGGAGGACTGCTTGAGGGCAGAAGTTCAAGACCAGCCTGAGCAAGATCAAGACCCTGTCTCTACCAAAAATAGAAAAACTTAGCTGGGCATGGTGGCTCATGCCTGTAGGTAGTCCCAGCTACTAAGGAGGCTGAGGCAGGAGGATCACTTGAGCCCAGGAGTTTGAGGTTGCAGGGAGCTATGATGATGACATGGCACTCTAGCCCGGGGTGACAGCGTAAGACCCTGTCTCGAAAAACAAAAAGCAAAACAAAAAGATGGAACAGTGTTACAAAAGGGATTTCAACATAAAACACACTAAGGATATAGCTCTGTAATGTTTTAGCGATTGAAAGCCAAAAGCCACTAGAACTGAAGTTAAGAATTCTTAGAGGACAAATTTAAGTATTATTAGAAAAAATATATAAAGCTCTTACACTGACAGCTCAAAAATAATAGCATCCATTTATACTGCATCAAGACGCAATTTATGAGCCATTTTCACATATGTTATTTCATTTGGCCCTCACAAACTCCTAAAAGGTAGCTAGGACAGGTAGGGTTATTATGATGAATATTTCCATCTTACAAACGAAGCAACCAAAGTTCAGAGAGTTTTAGGGGTTGCCTGAGGTCACATAACTCTCAAATGGCTTTGCCAGGTCTCAAGTTCAGCTCCTCTGCCCTTGTGACCACTGCTCTGTCTCCCTGCACCACACATCTCTTACATCCCTGGTGATGTTTAATACAGGACTGTGAAGCTCACAAAAATTGTCTTAGAATTAAAACATCAGAACAATGAGGAATTCCCTGAGTAAAAGTATTTTTTAGAAAATGCACAGTTGTTGGGCAAAAAATGGACAATGCTTCGGAAAGTTTCTGTTTGATTCATTCATCACAGCTGAAGAAACTCTGCAGGGGATTTCTCTGCCAGTGTCACTGACAGTCTACGGGAGTTTCCCCAAAGGGAAGGGGAACTCCTTCCACCCCTGCAGCAGCAGAGATCTGTGACAGCCACTACACAGTGTTAGACCTCAGGGATGACAGCTGCTAACTAGTCCTCTCTGGTTTGAATTTACAAACAAGAAACTTCAGCCACCTACCTGAGGACAGAAAATATCATATCATTTAAAGCACATCTCTGCATTCCTCATTTCCCCAAGTGACAGTTTGTATTGTCATCAGAAAAACAGAGAGAACAAATGTACACCTTTCCATTCTTAAGTAGAATTCTTTGTGCTACACAATAAAGCTTATTCTTTTAACATTATTAAAGAAAGGACATTTTGACCCAAATTGAGCATGTTTGCTATTCATGAAATTGTGATAAGTTGTATAAAGCACTATCATTGTAGGAATTATTTGATCATATATAATTTTAGGGGTAAATATTGGAGTGCTAAGGTTTTTATTAATGTTGATACTGATAGGTTTAGAAACCCTGACATGATTATTTTGGTTTTGGAAAATAATACAAAGCTATTCATTGGGAAAATTGTAAGTGAAAAACATCACAAATTCTGAATTTTGTCACAAGACATATTTTGTAGAGATTGTCTTCCAAAATGTAAAAACCTAAGCTTGGATTCAGAAGACCTAAATTTACGTTCTGGCCCTGCTACTGATTTGTACACAATGCTGGCAAGTCATTTGATTTCTTTCTGTCTCCTTGTGCTTAAAATGAAGTAGTTAAATGATCTTAAACATGAAGCTATAATAACAAGGTTCTGTCTGTTCACCACTGCAGCTCCAGGGTCTAACACAGTGGTATATGCTTATTTGTTCAATAAATACTTTTTGCATGAACTTACAGTGACTTACAATCATAGCATTCCACAATTCTATGGTAGAATTTGAAGAATTCCTAAGGAATATGAAATTGTCACAACACAAATGTGCTCAGACACACACACACTAAAAAGAAAGGGATGCCAAATATTAGGAGAGTTTTACATAACTCCTTTGTTAGAAGAGAAAAAAAAAACCGTTAAGGTACCTGTTGTCCTAAATCTATTGGATGAATCTGACTTCCCACTAATGAATCAAATTTAAGGAATTTTTTAGAATTTTCACAAACTAAGCTTTTTCACTGAGATACTTTATGACAAGAAAAGGCTTAGAGTTTATGTATCTAAATATTTATATACACTAATGAAGGAGTAATCTAAGATAACTAATTGGCTGGGCATGGTGGCTCACGCCTGTAATCCTAGCACTCTGGGAGGCCGAGGTGGGTGAACCGCTCAAGGTCAGGAGTTGGAAACCAGCCTGAGCAAGAGCGAGACCCCCTCTACTAAAAATAGAAAGAAATTAATTAGCCAACTAAAAATATAAAGAAAAAATTAGCTAGGCATGGTGGCGCATGCCTGTAGTCCCAGCTACTCGGAAGGCTGAGGCAGAAGGATTGCTTGAGCCCAGGAGTTTGAGGTTGCTGTGAGCTAGGCTGATGCCATGGCATTCTAGCCTGGGCAACAGAGTGAGACTCTGTTTCAAAAAATAAATAAATAATAAAAAAATAAGGCAATTAATTTACAAATCAGATATATGTTTCCATTTATTTTCTTAGAAGATAAAGACACACTTGGACATGTTAACAGCAAAACAAAGTCGTGAAGTTTCTTTTTGATTTAATCTTCTCTTAAAGCTCATAGAGGTGGCTAAAATTGCTCATTGTAGTCCTGAATTTCCAGTCCTCAATAGTGCCTCATTTTAAATTTTCCTTTGCACTTTTTTGAATCTTCCTTTTCTTTTCCCTCAGCTTCCCTCTTCCCCAACCAAAATGTCTTTTGCTCAGATTAAACTCATTTACATAAAGGAATGAATAAATGATTAGTTCCCAGAGGCAGTTACATTTTAAAAGAAAACCATTTCCTAAATGAATCTCTAATTGGCCAAATTTCAGGCAATCTAACAATCTCACTAGATTTCAGGTCTTTCCCGTGTTCTTTAAAACATATTCCTAGGTAATTGTCTGGTACAGTGATTTTTCCAACTTTTAAAGCTGTGGAATTCTTGCTTCAAATGAAATTAGGCAGCAGTTCAGTGCACAGAAGAAATAAGGGGCTAAAGTATACCACTGAAGCAAGGATAGGGATGCAGAGAGCTCCCCACTCATCTCTGCTTCTCTCTACCGGCCATGGTTACAGAGGCAGGCACCCCAGAACCTACACTGGTAAAAGGCCACCCATATTCTCACCCAAATACACACACATATGGTGAGAGAATGGGTGATATGTGAATACACATTTGAAATGTCTTGAGTTTGCTCCCAGCTTTCTAGATTGCCTTAGCTGAGCTCTGTATTTCTTACCTAGATTATAATAAATCAGCTCTTAATCTCTCAGATTTTAGTCTTTTCATCTTTCAATCTCCCTTCCGCATTGCTAAGAGCTAACTTTCTTTCCCCAGCAGATATTATTACATAACTGCCCTATTGAAAAACCTTTGTGCCTTCCACATTGCCTACAGTAGTGGTTCCCAAAGGGTGGCCCTGGGACTGGCAGTATTAGTATCACCTGCAGACTTGGTAGAAATGCAAATCCTGGGGTCTTACCTATTGAATCAGAAACTCTAGGGTTGGGGCCCAGAAATTTGTTTTAACACACTCTCCAGGTGTTTCTGATGCTTACTGAAATTTGAGACCCCCTGGCCCACTCCACAGAGCATTGGGATGGCATAGAAAGCCTGACTTCCTTTCCTACAGTATCCTTTGCACTACCTTCCCCTTTCCTGTCCCACCAAATGCATTTGCCCACACTTTATTTTCATTCTTTCATCAGCTATCAAACCTACATTTGTCATTCTGTTCTAAGCACCAGTCATATAAACAAGACAGTCCAGCTCCCAACTGGCTCACTGACCTGGGGCCTAGGGCGCTCCAGCCACATGGCATCACCTGGAATTAGGTACGCACCATGTCATGGTAAGCCACACACCTCTGACATAGTCTTTTTCTTCCTGGTGAATTCCTGTGTCTTTTGTGGCTCATTCTCAGATGACCCTTTTCCTGAAATACTGAGAAGCCTACTCCCTAGTTTCCCCTGTGGGCTCGTAGCTTCACACATCCACCTGTCATTTCATTTATTTGCATTTGTTTACCTGCCTCCTAGAATGTACTTATCTTTGTGTAGCCAGCCTTGTGACCATGGTGATCAACCATGCACACATCAGAATCATCCGAGAGCTTTTTAAAAATATGAATGCCGGAGCTCATCCCTAGACCTGCAGAAACAGTCTTGCAAATCCATATTTTTAGAAGGCCCCACACTGTAGTCGAATCACTGCACAAGGTCCTCAGCGCAGGCGCAGAATGCCTGGCCAATTGCTTAGCAAGGCTGCCTGGAGAATCCTGTCTGCCTCAGCTTGCTTCTGCAGCTTTGTGGGTTTTTGTTTTTTGTTTTTCTCTATTCTTTTGATTTCACTTTCCAGTTCCTCAAACTTGAAAGTATCTGCGTTGGTAACAACCAAACAGCAGTCATTACTGATAAAAGGCAATGTTTTGGTTTAGAAGATCTTAAGTTATGGACTTCATCTGGTGTCGTAAGGTTAATACATCGTTCCCAGTTTCAAACACACAGCAGTAACCTTAAATGAGAGTTACCTGTTAAACAGTTCCTGAGGTGTCTTTCAGGATTCTAGTCACCTTGCGGGCTCACAAGGTGTCCGTGGCTGGTCACAGCTGTGCATCCTTATTACCCTCTGAGGAGGGCGTGAGACCTTAAACGAACTGACTCACCTGTTGCCGGCCAAGCCAGCTCAGCTCCACATCCTGGGCAGACCTGCCAGAGTTGTTAACCTGGGCCGAGGTGGCAGGGCGCTTGGGAGGAGAAAGAATGGGGAAGTCCCCCGGGGCGGGCGCATCTGCAACCGATTGATTGCAAGAAATCGAAACTCAGCTGTTAAAACCGCTGCCCCTGCTCTTCGGAACCGCTGTCTCGAGACCAGCTGCAGCCCGGACTCGGCCGGCTCTCAAGCATGTACACCCGCAGCAGGGTGCTGGGCTCCGGGCTCGGCGCCTCCCCGCCCTCCCGCCCGGCCCAGGACCCCCACGGGCGGCGCGGGGGGCTGGGCCCGCTGCCAGGCCAGAGAGCCGGCGTGGAGGCAGCCCCCGAGGGCCCTTCGCGGGAGAGCACAGAGCACGCGGGCCACAGGCTGTAAGTAACAACCTGTCTTGGTGGTGGGACATACTCACGGGCACCTTCCTGGCCTCTGGAGTTTGAAACCACAGGGACCCAATAACGGATTTTGACAGAATGAAGGCTTATTCGCCTATGCAAAACCACCCACGAATTGCCTTATTAGTGGAGCCTGCTAGTTTGCAGGCCTTCCCTAAATATTCAAAGCCCCATTCCTTTCAAGAAATTCCTTTGAAACTGTTTATTTTGGAGACAGTCTTGCTCTGTCACCCAGGTTAGAGTACAGTAGCGTCATCATAGTTCGCTGCAACCTCAAATTCCTGGGCTTACAGTGATCCTCCTGCCTCAGCCTCCTAAGCACCTGGGACTGATTTTTCTTTCTTTCTTTTTTTTTTAAATAGAGATGGAGTCTCGCTCTTGCTCAGGGTGGCCTCAAACTCCTGGGCTCAAGCAATCCTCCCGCCTCAAGCCTCCCAGAGTGCTAGGATTACAGGGGTGATCCACTATGCCCGGCCCCTTTGAAACTATTAATACTTTTCCTGATTCTTGTGACTGGCTACAGTTGAAAGATATGGATGTGGAGAAACCACCTAGGCATCTTTCTAATTTTCCAGGTATCTCCAGAATTCACACTCCAACTAGTATGGAAATAAGTTTTCCCTTACTGTTTTTTAAAAAATGGTTCCCTAAATGGAATCACTATATCAAATGCCAGGGTTAGGGCCAAGGCAAAATGTGGTGTGGGGTAGAAGATCCAAATGCCGCCTCTAGCTAGGAGCAAGCTTGTATCCCAACAAGACTGCCAGACAGACTCACCTCTTAGGACCAGAGGAATGGGGCTGAGAGTGAGGAGGTGAGAGACTGGAATGCCTCTTGTCCTGGCATGGATATATGCCCTAGGCATGAACAGATAGGTAGCATCTATTCCTGGTCTTTGGTTCAGGGACTACAGTTGGTATCTTAGAAACATTTATTATGCAAAGGGTTAGTGAGCCTTTCTTTCCACTCAATGGAATGAACTACTTTGACTCAACACTATGGGTTTTGTAACAACATTACTACCTTTGAAGTGCTGCCTCTGTGAATTGGAACTATCCAAATGGTTTTATTTTTAGTTTCCCCTTTTTCATCGACTTCTAGTTACATGAAAGACAAATGCTGGTTGCTAAGAAACAGTATATAACCTTATGACCAATAAACTGATTTTCTTTCATCCCTTAACTTTTGAAATACCAGGCCTTTAATATTATTCAGCTTAAAGTTACCCTTAGATGGGGCAGATGATCTGGAAATCTATTAGAGATTGCTTTATTTCTCTCCTCCCCAGAGTAATTGGTGTCTTGCCACAATAGAAGAAGCTCATTAATTTAAAGCAATCTACATATCTATATGTGGTAGCATTTAATAGTAACAGAGGGCATAGACATACGGTATTATGTCCATGAGTGGTTAATGATAATTACCATTTACATGGCTTTTTTCCTCCCTATTAAAGAATTCATTTAGCTATTACCACTTATTTGTAAGCTCATATCATCTCATAAGCATTGCAGCTATTTTCTTATTTGATTGTAATTACCCCAGAATCTTGTTGGACCAGATTCCTCAGAAAGTGGCAGTTTTCTGATTAGTTATCCAGGCCTCAATACCCTAAAGATGCCACTATCTACTATTTTGTGTTTCCTAAGAAGATTTGCAAATAAGCCATTAAAAAAATACCTTTAAGAGTTCAGTTATCTCTCAGAGTTCTTTCTTTTCATGTGAACTAGTTGCAGTAAGCAGAGAATTATACAATGTATTCCCTTTTAGGCGATTAATGTCTAAGATTTTGTTTGGACCTCTTTGAACTCTTCTTACATCTCCATTGGTCACTTATATCCACTTTCTTACTGTTTCCTTTAATGGAAGTGGGAAACCAAGGAGAATGGATGGAAAATAGCATCTCAGTAAAATTAACAAAATGAAAATTAAGGTTTTATTTATTTTTGGGATATTGACTACAAGCATTTTGATGGAAAAGAAAAAAAAGAGGATAAAATTAAGTGCTTTAATAGTAAAGCTTCATTTGTTCACTCACAGTATACATTCTTCCATTAATCTCTTTGGGCAGTCCCAGTGTAAGGATTAGGAACATGAGCTTTGATGCCAGGAAGACTTGCATCCAAGTTCTGATTATTGCTGTTACTTACTCTCTGAACAAGATGCTCAGCTACTTTATGCCTCAGTTTCTTTCTTTAAAATGAGACAATACCAACCTCAAAGAGATTTATTTTAAGCATGAATGTATGTATAAAACATAACTTTATGCCTGGCAAAACAAATATCCAGTAAATGTTGGGTGCTGACAGCTTTGAATTCATTTAGCAAATGTTTATTGACCAAGTACTCTGTCATCCTTAAGTCAGGTGTTTGAGCCTTGTTAAAACACACTGATTTAAAACACCTGCCTATGGCAGGGCGTGGTAGCTCACGCCTGTAATCCTAGCACTCTGGGAGGCTGGGGCGGGTGGATTGCTCAAAGTCAGGAGTTCGAAACCAGACTGAGAAAGAGTGAGACCCCCCCATCTCTACTATAAATAAAAAGAAATTAATTGGCCAACTAAAAATATATATAGAAAAAATTAGCCGGACATGGTGGTGCATTCTTGTAGTCCCAGCTACTCAGGAGGCTGAAGGAGGAGGAGCGCTTGGGCCCAGGAGTTTGAGGTTGCTGTGAGCAAAGCTGACACCCCAGCACTCACTCTAGCCTGGGCCACAAAGTGAGACTCTGTCTCAAAACAAAACCAAAAAAAACCACCTGCTTACATATAAACAAAATACACTAGTAAAATATATGGCAACTCTTAACATATCAAAGGATTCTAGGGACTTCTGATAGACTTTCATACAAGGTTGAATTTTTGATAGAATTTGGATTTATTATAAATATTTACTAATTTGTGTTGGCTTTCCTAATTTTAGTTGCCGATTTTTATCTTGTCCCTAAATATCATGAGCTATCTGAATAGATTTAAAGAGAAAAAAGCTTACACAAACTTAAAATCTAATTCTTTATCTTTCCTTCCTTTCAATATTTTTCTTATTTGTAAATATCTCTTATTCATATAACATCTAGATAAGCACAAAACAAAGGCATAAGTTTACCTAGTTTTACCCACTTTTGGGCAATCAGCCTTTGTCTGTTACTTTAATGGTAATATAGGGTTCACGTCACATTCAGATACTTGTCTATAACCATACCTGGTCCTTTAGCTTAATGCTGTTTGAAGGAAATAAAAGGCATTTTGAAAATGAACCTATAATGTAGAATTTTATTATATAGTTAAGTTTAACATAATTTATATAAATTCAGTTTACTTTAACATATTTGTAGGCTACTTCATCCAGAGTACTATAGATTTGAATGAGCAATAATAACAGCAAGCACTTATGTAGTGCTTACTATGTAAAAGTGCATTATGTATATTAACTCTTTCAGTGCTCACAACAACCTTGTAATATAAGAGGATCTCTAGTTTAGAATAATTAGTTAAAAGATAGGAACAAATAACCATTCAACAAAATAGAAGCTTTTATGAAACTTGCTGTCTAATTGATGGGGCAGACATTTATCAAATAATTACATGAATAAATCTTTATGTGTACTACAAAGGAAAGCCAGGGCATTGAGCTAGTTTTAGGAATAGGAAAATCTTTCCCAAGAGGTGATGTTTGAGCTGCATTCTATAGGATAATTAGTTGTGTGGTTTTCCTGACACCAAATATGTCAATCCTATACCAACTAACTCTGGGACCAACTGGGTGTCCGACAATTCAATTCTAACACTAACTACCCAGAGTTAGTGCAGACTCCATAAATTAAGGGCTCAATCCTACAAGACTGCCTGCTGCTACTTCAGACTTGAGGCACCAGCTACAAATGGGATCCCCAGGCTACCTTCACTTCTGCCCAGCAGGCTACAAGTTTGGGGGCTCCCATGACTTCTCCCCTTGTCCAGTTTTGATAATTCACTAGACTAACTCACAGAACTCATGGAAACCACCATACCGGCAATCAGCTTTATTATAAAGGATACAACTCAAGCAGTCAAATGGAAGAGAAGCATAAGTCATCTCTTGGGGGAAAAGGAGTGGTGGTGGGGGAGTATGAAGAACTTCCATACCCTCTCTGGCTAAGTGCCTCAATGTGTTCACCAGCTTGGAAGAACCCCAACCTGGAGGCTCAAGAGTTTTTACTGAGGCTTTATTATGTAGGCATGATTGATTAAATCACTGGCCATTGGTGATCTAACTCAATCTTTAGCCCTTCTCTTCTTCCCAGAGATTGGGGTAGGGCTGAAAGTTTTAATGCTCTAATCACATAACTGGTTTTTCTAGGGATCAATCCCCATTGTGAAGCTATCTAGGGACTCCCACCAAGAGTCATCTTGTTAGCATACAAAAGACACATCACTTAGGGGATCCCAAAGGTTTGAGAGCTCTGTGCCAGAAACCAGGGACCATGACCAAAAATTTATTTTTTTATTATACCACAGGAGTTTAAATGGCTTTTGTGCATCCAGAGAAACTTATTTAGATTTTATTCAAAAGAACTTGCTGTGGGGAACATTGACAACTGACAGCTCCAGGTGTCACCCTTGGAATCTATTACACCCTTTGCTCTGAGTTCTTGCTTACACTGCACCCTTCCTAGCCAAAGCCTGAGCATTCCAGAGCACTGGCGCCAGCTCATTCCTGGCCCATGTGGGACTCTTCTATTGGGCAACTTTTGCTGGAAGATTTCCCCATACTCCTGTCCAAGGTTTTCTCAGAACCATATAACAGTCTGAGGTTCTTACTGTTTACTTCTCCTTCCTGTTGTCCTTTCATAGTATGAAAGTTGTCAGAATCAAAATGAAGTTACTTGCGTCAAACTGACAAATGGAGCCAGGGCCATGAAGGGACGATTCTCAAGCACATGTGTCTGACAACAGGAACTATCACAAAAGGTTCAGCAAAAACCATGACCTTGCACAAAGGTCACACTGTAATCTGTAATCTTACACAAAAAATACTTCTGCAAGGACATCTGCCCAGCAACTACGCGTCTAACCTTGGACTGAATCCACTCTTGTTATTGATTCTTGTAATCAAGGATAATTGTCTCGAAACAACTTACTTAACCCTCCTCACTTGTCCTTTAAAAATCCTCATCTTTCTTTACTTAGCTGAATATGCCCACCGTATTCCCCCTGCATTGCTCAGTCCTGAATGAATATCATTTTCTTCTAGAGAGCCTCTCTCTGTTATTTAGGTTTTGACAACAGGTATCAGACCTGCTCTTGTTCTCAAGGTTTTACATGCAAACTCTTGACTCTTGTTCTTCCTCTTTTATTCTTTTTTTTTTTTTTTTTTTTTTTTTTTTTTGAGACAGAGTCTCGCTTTGTTGCCCAGGCTAGAGTGAGTGCCGTGGCATCAGCCTAGCTCACAGCAACCTCAATCTCCTGAGCTCAAGCGATCCTACTGCCTCAGCCTCCTGAGTAGCTAGGACTACAGGCATGCGCCACCATGCCCGGCTAATTTTTTCTATATATATTTTTAGTTGGTCAATTAATTTCTTTCTATTTTTAGTAGAGACGGGGTCTCACTCTTGCTCAGGCTGGTTTTGAACTTCTGACCTCGAGCAATCTGCCCGCCTCAGCCTCCCAGAGTGCTAGGATTACAGGTGTGAGCCACCACGCCTGGCCCTCCTTTATCC
>VSMD01137974.1:150000-224854 GCA_008750895.1 Mirza zaza | reverse complement strand
CATTTGACCCAGCAATCCCATTACTGGGCATCTACCCAAAAGATCCAATGACCCTCTACAAAAAAGACACCTGCACTCGAATGTTTATAGCAGCACAATTCATAATCGCAAGGCTGTGGAAGCAGCCCAAGTGCCCATCAATCCAAGAATGGATTAATAAAATGTGGTATATGTATACCATGGAGTACTATTCAGCTCTAAGAAGCAATGGTGATATAGCACATCTTATATTTTCCTGGTTAGAGCTGGAACCCATACTACTAAGTGAAGTATCCCAAGAATGGAAAAACAAGCACCACATATATTCACCAGCAAACTGGTATTAACTGAGCAGCACCTAAATGGACACATAGGTACTACAGTAATAGGGTATTGGGCAGGGGGAAGGGGGGTGGGTAGATACATACATAATGAGTGAGAAGTGCACCGTCTGGGGGATGGTCATGCTGGAGACTCAGACTTGTGGGGGGAGGGCATTTATTGAAACCTTAAAATCTGTACCCCCATAATATGCCGAAATTAAAAAAAAGTAATCCCAAACCATAAGTGGGCCAAACTGTTTTGCTTGCTCTGACCCCTAACATCCACACAGTTGAGTGGAGATAACCAAAATTATCAGATGAACTGTCCCATGTCCCAGTTGGCAGCGTAAGGCACTGAATAATGGGGTCCATTGAGTGCTAAAGACATTAATTATCTATTTAATTTAGAACATTCATGGCCTGTTATAATTGTTACAAATACTGGCAACTTTTAATTCAGGAAAAACTATAGTATTAGTTGATGTTATGAGTTAAAAGATAATTGTTTCTGGTTTTCTTTTCAGTAGGGGTGTGTGTGTGTGTGTGTGTGTGTGTGTGTGTGTGTGTGTGTGTTTGTGTGTGAGCCTTGTGCCAGACATCTGCATGCATTTCACTATAGATGGTTTCCTTGGACAACGAATTAAAAGCCAGGCTTATTCATGGTAGCCAAATGTGACCATGATATGCCATCTTCTCACTTATTACCAATTGTGGCAGCAGAGTAGATTGTAAACAATCTGCATTGATTATTTGACTAGATAAAATGTTCATCTTAAGTGAAATTAGGGACACATTTTTAGGGAAGCTTCAGGGAATGGAAACTAAAGCCCTAAATAATTATTGTAATCAACACTGCTGCTTTTTGCAGCAGCTAATAAACCATTTGCAGTAACAATGTGAACATTTTTTTTTTCTTTCTAACAATTTGGTTGGAGGCCCACATGCCTAGATTATGGCAATGACTGTCTTGGAACTAGCTTTGTTGGTTTAATCACTCCCTAACCAACTAAATGCATTTGTACTTTATATCTTTTCTATGTTAAAGTTATTCATTATTAAATGATACTAGTATGATCTTGGGCCATAAAGCGTACAACTTAATTGCATGTGTTTCTTGAAATTTGCAATAGTATTGGTAACCTGTTCCCACTTTTTCCTTTAATTTAAGGCATAAAATCACTAGAGAACAACTGAAGTAGCTCACTTTGATTTGATTTAGTGCTTTAGTTCCTAACCCATAAGGGAAGTGACTGAGACTAAAACATTTTTTTTTTTCAATTAATTTGATTTGGAAACTTGCAGGAAGCTGCCACAATGATTTCAAAACTGTTTTCTCTAAAACAGTATGTGTATTCTTTGCTACAACTGGGCCAATTAGACATATTGTAAAAATAAGTGCAGGAATAGAAAATTAGGTCAGTTGAATGGTTCAGCGGTGACAAAAAAAAATGTTGTACATGAATATTTTAAAATACTTACTGTATAATTGCCACAAAATGAGTCCTGTGAAAGGAACCTGAGAGTCCCTGAGTATTAATTCATTTCTCGACAACAATGGGGATGGACAAGTGGCTTCACTTTAAACTTCCAGGGAAGAGGAGAGATCCAGACCTGTCTCCAAAACACTTTGAATACAAATCTGGCCAATGAAGTAAACTGTCCACACAATTAGACCATAAACAATTACTCAAATTTAGAAATAAGCTTACTGATGAGGCCAAGCAAAATAATTGACCTCATGGCCCCACAAACATACATAACAAAGCCAAATTGAAGTGAATATTTTTCAAATAACTTTATGACTTGGTTATATATTCATACACATACGTCAGTTTGGATCATCTGGCCCTGAAACTTAGTTTTTTAAATACTAATTTTGTTTTCATATACATAGTCATCATCCTATTCCATAATCCTTGCTGTGTGGTCTCAGGATACTTCTATCAATCAATAGAACAATATGGCTATTCATATCTATATTTCATAATTTATATACAATCGCACTCATTATATATGTACATACCTATCCCAAATGCAAATCAAAACCACAATTAGATACCACTTATTCCCAGTGAGAATGGCCTTTATCAAAAAGTCCCAAAACAATAAATGTTGGCATGGATACGGAGAGATAGGAACACTCATATGCTGCTGGTGAAACTACAAACTAGTGCAACCTCTGTGGAAAGCAATATGGAGACACCTCAGAGAGATACAGTAGATCTACCATTTGATCCAGCAATCCCATTACTGAGCACCTACCCAAAAAGCAAAAGGCATTCTATAAAAAAGACATCTGTACTCGAATGTTTATAGCAGCACAATTCACAATTGCAAAGATGTGGAAACAACCCAGGTGCCCATCATTACACAAGTGGATTAATAAAATGTGGTATATGTATACCATGGAGTACTATTAAGCTACAAAAAACAATGGTGATATAGCACCTCTTGTATATACAATTTCTTTATTCATCAAATGTTTATTAAGCATCCACTATATGCCAGCCTCATTCTAAGGATCAAGGACAAAATGATGGGAAGGATATCCAAAGACCCCACATACTGAATTTTTGGTCAAGCCAGGAAGATGAACAGCTAAGCAAATAGTAACAAGAACGTTAGGAAGGATTTTGATAATGGAAGTCAAGTCACATTGGGAGCACAAAGGAGCATATCACCTAGTCTGAGGGTGGGAGGGTGTGCAGGGGGAGGTTGGTTAGAGAAGGCTTCCTGGAGAAAACGACATTAGAGAGGGACTTGAAGGAGTTAAATAGGGAATGTGAGTGACACTGAGTGGCCCTTAAATGCTGCTCAATTGATTGTTTTTCCTGTATCCAGTGCTTCCTCATTTCAGAGTTTCCTATGTTCCAGTGACAACTTGAGGAAGTACTCAAAAGCTGGTCTCTCCAGGCTAGAGCCCACTTTGGTATATGTATGTTACCCTACAGTGCTGATGTTATTTATAAACTGCATTAATCAACCACATTTGAAAGTTAAGACGTTTCCCATAGAAATCTGCACTTTTGGCTTCTGTGGAAAAACTGGCAACAGTGGACTTGCCTTTCTGAATAGCAGTGAATCCCGTTGACCAAATAGGAACTTTCTGGTACACCACAGCTTCTGTCATGCTTTACTAATCCTCAGTATGAAGGAGTGTCACTAATGTTGCATGTTTTGCCTGATCTGCTTCACTCGTTTAGGCCACTTTCCTAACATCCATGGGCATATTAGCTTAAGAGTTAGGCTTAAAGCTACTCCAGGTTTTAAGTAAAAGAAACACCTGATACTTTATAGCCTTTGGGTATTTAGTTAAGCTGATCCTTCATCACTGGAGGGTATACGTGTGTGGAAATAGCCCTAGATATTTAATTCACATTGTTAATATAGGAAACATCACTGTGGACTTTCCTTTTAGCAGTTCTGTTTTTCTTGTTCATACCTTGCCCACATATTTACATGCAATTTTGTTATTGTTCTCAATTGAACTGCATATCATTTGCTTAAACAAGGTAGACACTCAAATATACACAGTGTCTTTTTTTTTAAGTAAATGGATATGCATGAACTATAAAGAAAATAAGATTTAAAAAGAATTTTAAACATATTCAACCTTCAAATATTTGTACTTTGTGAATGGTTCTTGAAGCCTGTCTAGGCAGGCAGCAAGTTCATTGAGGAATTTTTTGAGGCAGGTAGCACAAACCCTCATACTTGGTGGTTCAAATGAACAATGTGAAGGACACTGCAAAAGGAACAATGTGGTAGAGGCATCTAGACAACACCTAGGGGTGCGCACATCCACCCTGAGAAAGTAGTAATACGTCAGGCTTAATGAACTTATTCACCACGCAGGACACTCTTCAGGGACTTCTTGGGCACCCTTAAGCTATGTATCAAACATTTGGAATTAAACTGAGAATCATGAGAAAAGATGGACATTCCAAGTTTGTATTTTTTTCTTGATTGTTTGTTTAATAAAAGAGGAATAGTTGAGTGTTGTCTGAGGTAGAAAAACATCTTCTTACTGGCTAGGAACTCTAAATTCCTGACACAAAACCATTCCTGCTCAAATGCTCATGGAAGGCATTTGACTTGGCTTGGTACAAAGCATGATGCGCCACTAGGAAACAAAACAGTGTGTGAGCAGCAGAGAGGAGTGACTTGGGAAGGGGTGGGGGGATTGTCCTTCCAGCAGAATATTGCTCAGGGATTGTCCTTCCAGCAGAATATTGCTTCACTTAGGAAGGGGAGGCCAGAGAAATGAAGAAGGCAGGAGGCCAAGTCTGCAGTCCTTGGGCTGGATCAGGTTGATCAGCATTCACCTTCCACTTCTACCTCTGTCCTATGTTCCCCTCTGTTCTATAGAGCTGCGAAGTCAAAATCTGTGTTTTCTTGACTATCTTACAGGTAGGGTTCTAGATGGAAATCAAGTTTTTCTAATCTGATGTGCTTTCAGAAAATGTAAAATGTAAAGACACACAAAGGCTAAATTCTGGATGTTGATGCTCACACAAAGAAAAACCATGTGAGTGAAAGACTTTTGCAAAGGGCAGACCCAGCACTGTGGTGACTCCCTGATCCCTGAATTGCACCTGTTCGCTCTTGACTGAGGACTTCTAGGGTTGTCTTCTTGTTTCCTGTCTCCCCATTCTCTCTTATCATTTTTAAGTCCCTTTTTCTTTAAAATACCTAGAGTGATCTCTATTTTCTACAGTGAACTTTGACTACAATATTTCCAGATTTTGAAAATAACCTATCCCATTGTATAGTTGTCTATAGAGGAGCAAGAATGGCTTTGGTCATTGTTTGGGAAGATCTGTCTGTAAACAGAACAAACCAGGCTTTTGGTTTAAAGGAGAAGGCTACAAGGAAAAGGGCAGGCAGAACTTGGGTGCAGCCTCATATAAATAGTCAAATATTGGAATTTATGTCAGGGCAATGCATATGAAGTAATAAAAAAATTAAGGAAAAGTTAGGCTAAAGCATTATTCCACTGGCTGGATAAATAATGGGTTGGCAAGAAGGTAAAGAAAATTCTATAACAGGGGAGTTTTATAAAAACAAACCCCAGGCCCTAGACCAGGAGTCCTCAAACTTTTTAAACAGAGGACCAGTTCACTGTCTCTCAGACCATTGGGGGGCCATTGGAGAGTGTGGCACACATTCCACACATGCCACTGTGGGCCTAGGACTAGTCGGCTGCTAAGCAGGACAGTCAGCGGTGGCAAAAACACCTGGCGGGCAGGATAAATGTCCTCGGTGGGGCGCATGTGGCCCGTGGGCCATAGTTTGAGGACTCCTGCCCTAGATTGTAGCTGGCAGAAGAAAATAGAGAAGTTAGAAAATCAATTTGTAATGGCCAGATTCGAGACCCTATATCAGGAGGCATGACTTAACTGCAGAGGAGTGAGTGGTATAAAACCTGACAGCAGTAGGATTGGTGCAAGAACTAGTGCAGTACTCGTATCAGAGGTAGGAACAGCAACTCAGGGAGCTGACCCCAGAACATTTACATTCTGGCCTGTCACAGTGAGAAGTCTGCCGAGACAGTATGCACGTCTGACGCCATTGGAGCAGGTAGCATGGCAGTGGACAAAGGAAAAGGTAAGAGGATATGAATGGAGAGGAAAGCATGGGAGGAGAAGCCCATCATTTTTATTTTATGAAAATTATTCAAATGTATGCCCAGCAGTTGAGTAAAAGACAACAAAATTGAGTGATCCTACTTCTTGCAACAAGAGAGAAGGCCCTCTTAGTCATCTGTAAAGAACTGAAGAAAATATTTTTAAAGAATAAGTATTTAGATTTCAGTTTCTTGAGCAAACAAAAAGAGGAAAAAAACTATAAAGAAATTTAAAATTTGTTTAAATTATATAAAAAAAGAATAAGTGTCAGCAGAACATTTTTTGCCCAAAATATTTATTCAAATATTATTCTCATGTTACTCTCACCTTTGGCAATTTATTATTTTGGAAAATAACTCCAAAACATTTTGACCGCCAGGGATAGGCAGATAAAATTTTAAATTGACGTAGCTTGTAGCTTGATGCAAGTAAAATATCTGGCCACCAAACTAACCTTCAGATATTGTCATTAACCAGCTGAGTGTATTTGGACAATCAGTTAAGTTTTTCTGGCCTCCAACATTTCTGATAAAAAAGGAAGAGATTTGGGTTATGTCATATTTATGAGCAAATAAAGACCAATTTAAAATTATATGCTCCAAATTTCTTTTTAAATGAGAAAAAAATTCAGTGATAATACCCATTTCTGGCAATGATGTTAAGAAACTCACTCATATATCATGCTTGGTAATATAAATTTGTTCAAACATTTTGGAAATAATTTGTAGCCTTCAAAACGTATAATTTGAACAAATGATGCCATATTTTAGAATTTAAGAAAATGATTTTTGAAACATGGGAACACCATGTGAAAAGTATCCATAACATTATTTTAGTATTAGAGAATCACACATATTTAAGTTAATATAAGAAATTGAAAGGAGTGTTATTCGGTAGTAAAATCATCTTTAAAAGACATTGTAGATATATAGAATTGTGTATACTGCAATATTACATACAAAAGCAAATGCAAAATTAAATACAAGGGCTGTCCAGAAAGTAGCCATTATTAATATAATGAGAATGGTTACATGGTGGATGCTTTTCAGACAGCCTTTGTATATACAGCTATGTAAAAATGGCCAACGAGAAGTTTCCTATGGACAAAAATACTCCATAATCTTACCTTCTCATTGAACTTAGGGAGTCGAGCTCCAAAGCATCACCCCCACCATCACCTATGCTTACCTTCCTTGCCGAGCAGCTTTTATCACATAATGGGGGGAGTGTCCACGGAGCTCTTCCCTGTGAATATAGCTGGCTGGGGGCTTCACCAACCTTGCATAGGGGATCCAATCTGCCCTGCCCACCTCTCTGAGCTTTATATGCTCCTATCCCTGCCTTGCACTTTCAGCTTCTCCACCTCATTAATCATAGGCCAGTGCCATGGCCAAGCCTAAGCAGCCGTCCCATCAATGAATTAAGACAGACTCAGATATCCTTGCCAGCAAGTTAAATCCTATACCACTAAAAGGTACCCAATAATAATAATCACTCCTCTAGCTAGTCTTATATTTAGGACCTCCTGTGTCAACACCTTCATTCATTCATTCATTCATTCATTCCCATGCATATCCTTCCTTTCCCTGCTCGTTCATATTACCCAGGACCTGTGATGAATGGGATGACTACTCTATTGCTTCCCATACCATGAAAGAACAATACTTTCCAACGTAAGCTGTGCTGACAACTGATTCTAGTTACTGGACTAAAAATAATAAGGGAAGAGGAAGCAAGTCTCAAAGAAAAAGAGCAGTATTTTGTAAGGCTTCTGCCTTGCGTGAGTTCTTTGTAGAGCCTCCAGGCAAAGGTAAGCTGTTTTTTTTGTTTTAAGCAGGTGGCAGGTGCCACTTCTATTAGCTCAAAGGATTCAAGTGATTCTGCGGATAAAGGGTTCTCAAGTATGCACCCAAATGGCTTTGTCTCAGGTTTTCCAGCCCCTTTCCTTCCTTGTTAGATCTGACTTTAATAAGAAAGACTTGCTTGAGCTATAAATTGAGTATCCTTGTTAACTCCACCTAACATTATCTTTCATCAAAATTTTTATAGCAAAACTCAACCAACTCCATAATTCTTACATGACCATTTATCACCATTTTGTTCAGGTACTGATGCTTCCCTTTCCCTGTGTACTATCATATTCCAGCACAGGTGAGTGAGCTAGTGGTTGTGACCCGAAAGTTACCACTACTCTACCAGCACCATTATTAGAACTTGCTGCCATCCTATCAGCGGGTGACCCAGCTCCAGAGTGCCGTCATGATGGTCTGCTTTCTAGGGTACTGTCGTGGTTTAGGTTCCTCCAAAGGCAGGTGCTAAGACGGGATTTTGGTCAATGTAGTTTACTTGGGAGGTGGTCACAGGGAGCATGGTGACATAGTGAAGACGAGTGAAAGGGAATGATGTGAGAATAAAGTGCTACCACCATGGGGAAGTAAGCTCAGTCCCAACAAAAACTGTCTCAGAGATTAAATAGAACCTATTTCAGACTCATCCCACTGAAATGCAAGGAAGCTGGCGTTTTTATCTACCAACTCCCATCTCTGATTTATTTAGGACCTTTCTTAGGACATTGACTTCTGGTTGCATCCACAGCCAAAGGATGCTCTGGAGCAAAAGACTGTAGGAAGCCATTGACCTTGAATATAACTGTCTGCAGGTTCTTTTGCAGGTGAACTAAAGGGATACGGGTGGAGTACTAATCGGGTCTGCTGTAGTTAGGAAACATCTCCAATGGAGGAAAAAATCACATTCTCAGTTAATTCATATTTATGAACACTCTGGTGTGCTTTACAATATTTGACACCATAAAAGTTGCTTAGCTGATGTACTAAAAATATTTGACATGATCCTAGGTATCCCTGCAAGGTCATTCTCAGGAAATGAGCAATATTAAGAAGGCATCTGAGTTGGAGCTCTGAATCACTCTCATGATGTGAAGATGGATTTTTGCTTACAGACTACAGAATCACTGAGAAATGGATAAACTGAAAAAAAGGAGTAGATAAGCCCTTACAGCAACAAAGAATGAATGAAAGTAGAGAAAAGGAAGTGTTTTAATGTACTGTTTAAACTCCTACTCTTTCGTTGATATACACCTTTATGATGTGCATGTGTATTTATGTGTGTGTTCATGTAAAACATATAAAATATATTAAACATGCATGGATGATGCACACATCCATTATAAAATCATTTTTATGTATGCATTTGCATCCTTGTTAAAAAAATTAACTTTGTATCTTTCTTACTAGACCCAAAACATCTTGGTTAAGACTCAAAGCCAAAATGTGATGATCTCAACTTTTCCCCCTGAAGATCTATGATCTAAAAAAAGAAATTATTAAAATAAATGAATGGAAGGGTAGATAGATAAATAGATACAGAGAATATAAATTATAGTTATATATCATTAAAATATGGAAAGGTCTCATGGCAGAACAGAAGACAGAGTACATGGATTTTAGAGGGTCATATAGTCTTTATGAAGATTGTATTTAAGCTGATCCTTTAACAACTGTTAGAAATGTGGGCATTCGGACAAGAATAGAAACAGGGGGGCCATTTATGTGGGGAATAGCTTAAGCAATGAGTCCAAGGAATATATCAACTAAAACAATAATAATAGCAAGAAGCTTTGTATTTCAGAAGTCATTGTCCTAGGAATTATTATGCAAGATTGTAGCTGACATATGTTCCGTGGTCAAATGCCTACTTCTAGTGTTTCTTTGAGTCTAAGACAAGAGATAACAGATAATGTGTAAAATTGTATATAATTACAGTAAAAGGCTAGTGCTGGTGAAATGGCCACAAGGGGTATTAAAATAACACATGGCTGAGTGATGCTTGCTGGCTCCTTCCTCCTGGTGCACCTTGTTAGCTAAGGGGGTAAAAAAGCCAGGAGCAGAGCGTCGTCCATTGCTGGTTGTTGTCCCCTTCTTGGCTGATTTCCATTTTGACCTTTTGGGGTTCAGGCTGTTTCTAGACCTCATTTGCACACCCTTTTCTGCTCTCTCCCTGGCTTAGCACTCAGTGTTTCCACAGCAGATTAATGACAGCTAATAATATCTGGTATATCTGGACATTGCCACATAATGAGTAGCAGTCCCACTGGGTCCCAGAAGTGTCACCACTAACAAATTCGCCAGACCTGCACATAATTAGCATGTAAAGGGAGTGACCGGGCAGTAAATCTGTAGGGGAAGATGGATAGCCCAGGAGAGAAAATATAAGCGGGGAAAAATCCCTCCTTATCATGCCTTACTAAATATATGTTTCTTGGCAAGAATATTTTCTTGATAACAAAGCGTGGACAGGTTACCTTAACAGTAACATTATTCCTTCCGTGGCTGATAGGCAGAATTTCATTATGTCACTGCTAATGTTTCAATATTTCTGCAAAATGTCACCGTATGTAAATTAGGAGAGGTTAGGGTTTCCCTTGCAGTTTTCTTTAAAGATGCACGACCTCTTTTCACAGGGGCCTGGCGTGTACTTCCCCACTCTTTGACAGGCTTGGATTTAGTGAAGAAACCTGCAGAAACTTTGCCCTTACCTCACCAAAGCTAAATGAAATGCATATAGACTCACAGACATTGCGAACTAAAAATGAAATTTATACTAAGAGGGAAAGATGGAAAGAGAGAACGGGAACACATCCAGAAAGCACATGTGCCTAGTGTGATTACCGACCTGCAGACATATTCCTCACATGATACCGACCATGTAAACCCACATGGTCATTTTAGGATTTGTCTCACACCTTCAGAACAAAAATGGAAATGTTTCTGATTGCGTTCAGTAGGGTGTGAGACCTCTGCCCTGATCCTTGAAACCCAGCACAAGCCCACGCCAGAGTAAGGTGAGCTAATTGAAAGAAAACAGAACAACAACAACAACAAAAATGTGACTATGAAAAGAAACCTCTAGCGACAGACACTTCTGAAATTTAGGTGGACCCTTTTCCTGCAAGAGTGTGCTGGAGGACCGAGGGAAAAGTATGACGAAATTTTAACAACCAAGCCACAGAAAGAGCATTTGTGCGCTGGGCCTCAAAAAAACGTGTTCATGGAGGCTCTTTCCCTCTCTTTGACCTTTGACTTGGGATGAGTGGCTGGTGTCAGCCCCCTATTTTATACCTCACAATTCTTCCAGGTGCCCTAGGCATGAGAGGGGAACCATCTCTGGAGGCAGCATTCTGAGAAGATAGTCCCAGATGCTCGGGCCAGTATCGTAGGCAGTCAGCACGTGCAGCCTGCTAATTACCCTGCAAGGCGATCAATGAGGACCCTGAAGGCAGAGACTCTTCTTCACCCCTCAATTCACTGTGTTCAGGCTTCTGCCCTTCAATGGCCCTGAAATGTGACTTTGGTGACCTGCAAAGCAGTCCTTTGTAGGCCTTTTAAAAAGTTATTTTCATGTTCTGTATCTTCAGTGGGCAATTCCATTCACACACATGGCTTCAACTATCCTTATACCTGCAAATTCCCAAATGCACACTCCCAGATCAGATCTTCCTCCTGAACTTAAGACCCCTTTAACCAATGGTCTACAGAACATCTATTCCTGAGTGGCCCAAAGGCTTCCTGATCTTACTGTGTCTAAAATTCAACTTCTGTGTCAGCTAACACAGCCCTAACCCCAACTCTCTCTTACTACACTGAAAAATGTGATGATATCAAAACTCAGGGAGGGTCCAAAGCCATTATAGGCATTATGTTCCTCCACCCTAGCATTCAGTCAGTCACATAATTTTCTCAAATGACTCTCATATCCATCCTCTTTTCTTTAGCTGTTCACTCTGTTACCCTCAGTTTCTCTCCTAGATTACAGAACATGTGAGATGGGTCCCCTGATTCAAGTCTTATATTTCACCCATCCTTCATGATCTTTCTAAAACCTGAATGCAACCATGTTATTCATTCACTACAAGCCTTTCAGGAGCTCCCTATTGTCAAAATTATCAGGCTCAACGCCCTAAATTACTCAAACTAGCAGGCACAGTCTGGCTCCTGACTTCCTGCCTTGCTTGATTTTTGTTTGTTTGTTTGTTTGTTTTTGCTGTTAAACATACAGAATCTCAGGCCCTACCTCCATCCTACTGCATCTGGATCTGCATTTTAAGAAAATCCGCAGGTGATTTGAATTCACATTTGAAGCCTGAGAAGCACAAACCTAGTACACTAGTTCTCAGACTTGGCTAAGCACTGGAATCACTTGGGAAGATTTTAAAACTTATGATGCCTGAGTCCTGTTCCCAGAGATCCTAATTTAATGATTTCTTAGGACATTAAAACGTAATTATTAATACCAAGGAAGAGAAAAAAATCGGTAAGATCAGACTTTATCAAAACTAAAACCTTTTACTCTTTGAATGACACAATTAGGAGAATGGAGAAAAGCCATAGCCTGGGGACAAAATATTTATAGGTCATATATCTGATATAGAACTTGAATACAGTGTATATAAAAAAGAGTTGAAACACAAAAACAAGAAGACAGCCTAATTTTCTTAAATGGGCAAAAGATTTGAGCAGTTCACCAAAGTTGACCTATGAATAGCCCATAAGCACATAGAAAGGTGAGTGACATCATTAATCACCAGAGAAATGCAAGTTAAAACCACAGTAAGACACCACTATGCCATTAATGGGATATGGGACGGCTGAAAATAAGAAAAGCCATCTATCCCGCAGTTGGTAAGGATGTAGAAAGATTGGAACTCTCATACGTTGCTGGTGGGAGTACAAAACGGTCCCATCACCATGGCATACAGTTGGCAGTTTTTTTAAATGTTGAGCGTGCACTTACCATGAGGCTCAGCCATTGCGCTTCTGGCTATTTTACTCAAGAGGAAAGGAAACACTTGTGCATGCAAAGAGTTGTACACGGAAGGTTGTAGAGGCTTTATCTGTAATAGTCCAAATCTGGAAAACAAAACAAAACAAAACAAAATTTCAACCAGATGAAAGAATAAACAAGTTGTGGTATATATGGAACACTACCCGGCACTATAAAATGTGGTCCCCAACTCCCAGGCTGCTGATTGGTACTGGTACCTGGCCTGTAGGAACCGAGCTGCACAGCAGGAGGTGAGCGGCAGGTGAGTGGGGGAAGCTTCGTCGGTATTTACAGCCGCCCCTAAAGCTGGCATCATCGCATAAGCTCGGCCTCCTGCCAGACCAGCAGCAGCATTACATTCTCATAGGAGCGGGAACCCTACTGTAAACTGCACATAGGAGGGATCTAGGCTGTGCCTCCTTATGAGACTCTCCTGCCTGGTGATCTGAGGCGGAGCTGAGGCAGGGATGCTAGAGCTGGGGAGTGTCTCCAAATACAGATTATTATTAGCAGAGAGGTTTGACTACACAATAAATGTAATGCACTTGAACCATCCCCCACCCCTGGTCCATGGAAAAATTGCCTTCCACAAGACTGGTTGGTGCCAAAAAGGCTGGGGACAGCTGCTGTAAACGAATGGACCAATAGTACATACGGCATAGATGGATCTCAAAATAATTACACCTAATTGAAATAAGTCCAAACAAAAAGAATACCTATGATATCACTTGTGTGAAACTTCAGGAAATAAAAACCAATCCATTATTTTATAAGGCAGATGAGTGGTTGCTTGGTGATGGGGTAAGGAGGGCTGGGAGAGCCTGCAGAGAGACCAAACAGAACGTCTGGGCTTGATAGATATGTTCACTAGCCTGATCATGGGGATGGTTTTACCAGCGCATACATGTGTAAAAACTTAATAAATTGTGCACTTTAAATATGTGCAGTGTACTGTAAGTTAACTATATCTCAATGAAACAGTTAAAAGAAATCACAGTGCCCATGCCTATTGTGTGTGTATATGTCCTATAACAATTAAATCAGGTTTATTTTGTTTTTGCTCTATGAAATAGATTTATATTCCAGCAATTCAAAAATACTAAGTTACTTTCCCACTGCATCACACATCTCCATGAATTTCCCTATGCCTTCCCCACATGATTTCTGTTTAGAAAACTGTCCATACATGAGATTCCAATCAAGGCAGAGGTGGTGGTGCATGCCTGTAGTCCCAGCAATTCTGGAGGCTGAGGTGGGAGGATCCCTTAAGCCCAGAAATTTGAGGCAAGCCTGGGCAACATAGTGAGACCCTCATCTCTAAAACAAAGAAACAAAAGATTCCAATCAGTAGTCATTTCCTACCTGACAACTCCCTAGGTCCTTCTTGAGTAGCTTGGGTGGTTTTGTTCTTTATATCTTCCCGTATTTATAACAGGTAAGCCATTTCATTAAGACTTTTCTACATCTGCCTCCTGTATTAAATTAGAAGATGATCTTTTTGTGGGAAGTGACTTACCATGATTCATGCAGGATTTAATATTTGCCGAGTGCTAAAGAACATTAGTCCAGAGAAAAAAATGGGTGGTGTTAGCCTGAGCCACAGCATTTGTGAGTAAATAAACTCTGGCAGTGGCAAAGGACATCGGGTTGATGAGTAGGTTTCAGGATACCATAAGGTACCGTAGGTATTGGTGGTCATTAAGAAGAAATCTTTTTTGTGTTTTTTAGGAAGGTTTCTTGCCTCAAACCACAAGCAGAACTAATTCATAGAGATTACTTATAGATTAATAGAGATTATAAGCACTTTTATCTCCAGCACCCTCCCTCAATCATTATTCTCCTTGAAACGTAAATACTAGCACAGGCAGCCCTTGTAACAGAAAGAGTCCCCTAGGTACCATAATGTTAGTTTCTCCTATTTGTGAAATTGAATGTCTTCCTCAGTTTTCTCTGCATATTTAAGTCTTAGACATCTTTCCCAGCACAAATCAAAGTATATCCAGTCCATAAAGCCTCTCTCCACTGCTACCCATAATAATTTTTTCCTTGTTTTGATTCTTTGGAATAATAATTAACATATAGCCTTATATAAGCAAAATTTTTTTTTAAAAAAAAGATAACTAGTAACACAAAAGGATCAATGATTCCTTTAGCAAGATTGAAAACAGTTTGAGATCGGGAAGCACTCATTACTGCATCCTCTATCAAACCACAAACATGAACTGCAATGCCCTGCAATAGAATTTAAAGGGAGTTAAAAAAAAATAACTCCGAAAACATGTTGGTCTCTTAGTGAGGTGGTCACATAAATATGGTGCTTAAAATTATTCAAAAGGACAAAGTCTTATGCCAAAGTCTAGATTTAAATGCAAATTTTTATAGTAAATAGTCAAAAGATAAACAATTTAGTAAATGAATCAGTTGTAGGGTAAAATCACCCTTTTATGGTCTGAATTCAAGAAAAGAGACAAGTATCCACCATATTGTTTCTGGTGGGGAAGAGAAACATTCACAGGAATTGATGAACTAGATAAAATGAGATTATTTTGAATTATTTGTAAACTATAAATGTTATCTATTGTTGTGATTATTTTATTCTAATAATAGCCACCATTTATTGAATAATTGTGCCAAATACTATAATAACCACTTCACATTTTTAAGCATATTTATTGCTCCGTCAGTGCTATGAGGAGAGTTCTATTGGAATTCCTGTTTCTGAGGAGGTTGAGTTTGAATCATTTCACATACAGTGATCTTTTTCAGTACTTCCTATTCAGCCAGATTTCCAGGTTAGAAATTTGGGATTGAACCTAACATTCCCCATACCTCATATCCTACCCACGTTAACCCATTGCAAAATTCTGTCACCTTTATTTCGTATTTCCAGTGTCTCTCAAGAACAGCCATTCCTCCCAGCACCTTCTCATCCCCACCATACACCCGGCCATCTCTGGGTCTCATCGGATCACCTCTCCCTGTTTTCACACGCTCTCTTCACTGCTCTCCAACCAGTTCCCAAAGCTTCATCCAAAGTAGTCTTTTTCACCCTCAATCACCAATATGCCCATATAACCCTTCTCTAACAGAGAGATGAAAGTCTAGAATTGGGAAACTATCCAGCAGCTTGCATGAAGCTCATTATCATGCTCTTGACCATGGCCTCAAGAAGGCTACATTACAGAGATTATTTTGAAGTACGCGTAAATAAATAAACAAAAAGGTAAAGTAAAATGCAACCGTGCAATTCATCTTAGTATCTTCCCATCATTGAGGACAATTATAGCTCATGTGTTTTGAACACTTAGGACACAGTAGGCCTTAATTCATGTAATCTTCTCAACAATCATCTGAAGCAGGTTCTTAATCTTATTTTATAGGTGAGACCATTGCAGTTCTGTCTGGTTAAGGAACTTGCCTATAGTCACATAGCTAGTAAGTGGCAGAACTGAATTAGAACCCAATAATGCCACAGATTGTCTAGTCTGTGTTCTAGACCACTGTATGAGTGATTCTCAGCCCTGCCTGACTCAGTACTCCATTTAATAATGGATATTGTGTAATTCCTGCTTTACCATCATGAAATAAATTTCAGGATAATATAAGCTGTCAAAAAATGTATTTAATAACATTAGTATAAAGCTCTAAGTGTAGTGTAAAGAAACAATAAAGAAAATATTTCACAATAAATAATGTGCGTTTTATTGCGTAAATGTTCAGGCACAACAATAGCAGAAGACATAACAAGGAAGTCAAATGTTTACAGCTGAAATGCCCCGAATGTGAGAGTTTTAAATGAGAATGATACAGACAGCTGTACTGGGGACTGAATGATGTTGTTAGTGATGTGATTTCCTAAAATGGTGAGCAAATCTTGATAATTTTCCAAAGGAAACAAAGTGACCTCTTTTCTCAATTTATGTGGCAATTGTGTTCCCAGAAAATTCAGTGTCCATTAACACTGAGTAAAAACAACAATAATGACAACAGCAACAACTTTTGGTTCATACGTTACTCAAGTCAGGATCTAGAAGTCACGTGACCCACAGGCAAGTCCTTGTAGGGCAAGACTGAATCTCATGGTGTTGTGATAACTAGGTCCTCTGGCTTCTACCCACTAAATGCTACAGGTTGAGTATCCTGTGGTGGCCCCATTGCAGAATGGGGGATGAACACAGAAAGACACACAAAAATACAGACACAAAAGACAGTACAAGACTGCAGAGCTTAAAGCACCAGTCATTTTATTTTTATACTGTTCAGTTTGGCAATCGTCCTGCAGCTTTTTCCCAGGCAGCTATTTTTCTTTTTCTTTTTTCTTTTTTTTTCAGACAGAGTCTTGCTTTGTTGCCCAGGCTAGAGTGAGTGCTATGGCATCAGCCTAGCTCACAGTAACCTCAAACTCCTGGGCTCAAGCAATCCTGTTGCCTCAGCCTCCCGAGTAGCTGGGACTACAGGCATGCGCCAACATGCCCGGCTAATTTTTTCTATATATATTTTAGTTGGCCAATTAATTTCTTTCTATTTATAGTAGAGATGGGGTCTCGCTCTTGCTCAGGCTGGTTTTGAACTCCTGACCTCAAGCAATCTGCCCACCTCAGCCTCCCAGAGTGCTAGGATTACAGGCGTGAGCCACCACGCCCGGCCTCCCAGGCAGCTATTTTCCCAGGTATTTTCTGGTACGTGACTTCCCACGGGCCAACAGCACCTGTTCCTCTACACATAGCACAAAAGTTGCCCTTCAACGTCTGATACCGTTTGCAGGACATCAGGATGCCTGGCTTGCTTGCATGGCACAAGAGAGGAAGATGTTTGCATCCTGTCCTTCAACGTCTGGTACCATGTACAGGATAACAAGATGACCTTGGCTCTCATGCGAAACCACAGGTCCTTGGCCATTTGCCCTGGGGAACAGTTCTCTCTGCTGGTCAACAAGTCATGTCCTGCTAATTGTGGGAATAAGCAATGTGCTCCCGTTCTGCTAACTTTGGGTCTGGCCAATCTGACCCAAGGACGTCTCCTACAGTACTCCTGATTGGAAATGCTTGGGACCAGAAGTGCTTCAAATTTCAGATGTTTTTGGATTTGGGATACTCGACTATATCAGCACCTCTTCAATCATTGTGACAACCAACAACTCTCCACCCAACATATTCTAAGTGTCCCTATAGGCAGTGACACCTCCATCGTCACTCTCCTACAAACTTATGAAGCATATGACCCTCTTGATAAAAAAGAGCCCAATTTCTTATTTTAACTAGGAATCGCAGGCTCATCATTCACATAAGCACAGCATTGTATCATTTCAAATAATGAGCATCTATTATACAAATGGGACTAACAAGGGTTTCAAGTTTAACCAGAAATTGTTACTACAAAGAAAATATACCTATTATTCAGAGACCACCATTACATTTGGGGTCTGAGAAGCTTTTTTGGAACAGAGTTGAGAAAGTCTAAAAATCAACAGAAGTACACAACTAATAGAGATGGACAGATTACATAGAACCTTTAAAATGTTTTATGTTTTCCATTAAATATAATTTTTGAATAAATGTGTAACTTTGCAAAGTTAATTATTTGAGAGTGCTCTGCAATGCTTGACTGAATAAATATCATTTGGTTTGATCAACAGAAAATTTCTTTTAGCAAAGTCATTCGTTCACAGGTCGCTCTTCCTGTTTGCTAGCATGAAATGCCATGTATCCATTGCTTTGAAAAGTGATGCCTACTGTTTCTGTATTACATTTATAAATATGTGTACGTTTATGTATATATACATCTATATGCATGTATAACAAAAAACCTTTGCAAAGAGTTCTGTTTTTAGCATACGGTGAAGAAATGTCAAAAACTAATAAATGTCAAAGATTTTATATTATTACTGTTTGATCCTTACAATAACCTGAAATGTGGATATTAGGAACTTCATTGTGCAGATGAGGACACTGGGAGTCAGAGAAGGTGAGTAGTTTCTCCAAGTCCATCAACCAGGAAAGAGGCAAACCACAGTTCCAAGCCATCTCTGACTTTAGAGCCTGTGCCCTTTCTACTAGACCATGGTTTGCAAATAAATTCCATAATGTTCAGTTGGACTTGGGACACTAATTCATTTCACCAAAGAAAAATCAAAAGAAATTGTACCCTTACAGTGAACCCAGAAACTTATAAAAGCAAACCTGATTGGAAATGTCCAACCACCCACCCCCAACTGCCTGCAA
Source organism: Mirza zaza (assembly GCA_008750895.1). NCBI lineage: Eukaryota > Metazoa > Chordata > Mammalia > Primates > Cheirogaleidae > Mirza > Mirza zaza. Next base: position 205,864 of record VSMD01137974.1, on the reverse strand, counting down.
GGCACATCTGAAGAAACAGAGTGATCCAAGGAAAATAATTTTCAAACTGGTATTCTAGAACTCAAAATCAAATCTAAGATGAATGGTCTTAACTTTGGAAGCAAAAAAAATATAAGATCTTCACTTTTTAAGATTTTTAAAAGACTTTAAAAACTGTGATTATAAAGACTTTAGAAATATGGAAAAAAATTTATTAGAAAATGGAAAAAACATTAAAATTCCAAATTATATGTACTCATTGATTGAAAAAATATGTACCCATAGAAAAAAGTGGGAAAAAATAAAACCCAAAGCACCAGTGTTTACATTTCAATAACAAAAAGAGTAGCTTCAGTGAGCATACTGTGTTCCAGCCTCTATTCACTCATTAAAACTAACTCACATCTCAGAGGAATGCCCAGAAGTTTGTACCATTTTATTCATTTTGCAGATCCAGAATCAAGGCTTTATGAGACTAATTATTTGTCCAATGTTACACAATGTAACAGAACAAGGGCATAAATCCAACCCTGCCACCCTAAAGTCTCTGCTCAAAATAAGTTGAATTGTGGCCAATTGCCTCTCCCTTAACTATTGTCTTATGTTTAAAGGGAGTTATGTTCATTTCTAATCAGAAATTACTTATAATTAATAGTTTATTTTATGTGAAATAAAAATAACGTCATGTCCCATAACTGATTTATGACAGTCAACTATTTAGGCTTTACATGAAATGCAAAATAGAAGAGTTTATACTTATCCATTGAATTTGTTTCATGGAGAAAATTTAGTCTCTAATTCTTGATAAAAAGTGGACTCAAAACCCCAATTTATAGGTTGGCTAATAAGAAAACCAAATTTGTTTTATAAGTGCTAATTAATAAATGCAAGGTACTTAGGAGAGTGCCTGGGACATCATAAATACTCATAACTGTTAGCTATGACTGTTATGATAATTTTATAATGAGGCCTCAATCTGTGGTTCTTGTTCTGAAGGATGACTTTCCTGTAGTTGAACAGTCATTGTCTATTTCTTCCAAATTGAAGAAACCCTCTCTGTCCTAAATAAAACAATGATCCTTTAACAAATCCTAAATAGTCACACACTTTTATGCTCAAGAGACAAATTCATGGGAAAATTATACGTCACAAAGTTGAATTGGTGTTCTATAGACAAAATGACTGACTGATTGGCAGGATGTTTCACAGAATTTTGGTAAGTAGCAAATTCTCTGAAAGGAATTTCAAGATGGCTATGCCATCACATGGTTCTAAAAATACAAATGCACACAAAGTAGGTCTTTCTTCTGGTCAAAGCTACACATAAGAGATAGACATATGATAATATGCTTGGAATGTGACCTCACAGTAAAAGTGCCTTCTTTTTATCTCCAGTTTGTAATTTTGAAACAAAAATGCATCATTTCACAACAGGAAACCACTGGGGATGATGAGGGGCATAAAATATGTTCAAACAAATTAAGCTTGTTTAATACGGTTTGACTCTTCCATTTTTGTTTTCTCCTCATGAACTACATGTTCTTTGTTTATAGCTGCTGCACAGGAGAAAACAAGTGCCTTATGTGCCTGAAAGATCTGTCATAAGATTACCTGGAGGAAATTAAAATGATACACAACGTAATAAGACAAATGGAGTGTTCAGCAATTATTCAGGAAATCTGATTGGCCAATGTACAGGGCAGTAATTTCTTAGACATTCCATTCTCAAAGAGATCTGGCACTACCCACGGAGATGTGAAAAATCCCCTTGCTTCTGGAATCCCCATGGGAAGCCAATGCAAATCAGTGTACTCCCTCTTGTTCTTGCTCTGCATAAAGGAACCTGAAGGGCAAAGAACATGTGTCAGGAAAGCACCACAGGAGCCTATCATTATTACTGCTAATAAGAATAAATGCAACCTTTACATATACAAACAAATCACAGGAGGTATGTATTTTTTCTCAGCTTTTAAAATCTATAATAAGCATCGGGGCATTTTCTGGGGATTAATTTACTGGAGCTTTGCTACTTTGATAGAAATAAAGTTCAGCCCGTCATTAATCCTGAAGAAATTCTTTGCCTCTCAGTCCCTGGACCAAAGTGTGGATCATTGCTCCCCCTTGACCTCAAGAGGAGGTGCTACAAACACACCATTCTGATCACAGAATTAAAAAACAAAACAAGTCAGGAGCTCCTAGCCTTCTGGGTTATTTATTTGGAGTCAGAATTCAAATAAAATTTACCAAGTACATTTTTTATTAGGAACCTTACAGTGCTAATAGTAGCTGCAATTCCAGTATATTGTGAAGAGTAGATTTGCAGCTGCCAACCTGCCCAGGAAACTTTTGCTTCAGTAATTATTTGGATAACTGCTGAAGGATCAAAAGCAAACAGCAAAACAAGGCTCCCTGCCCAATGTGTAGCCACTGCTAGGTATCAATCCTCATCTGGGTTAGGGGGTGAGGGAATCTCTATTACGGAGCAGTTTACCACCAGTACTAACCGTTTTCACAGGAGTGGGCATACATGTGTGTGAGCATTTACTTATCAGAATACAGGTGTGGTGGAAGAATAGTGATATTTTCAGGTAACTGAAAATATTTTCAGTGATATTTTCAGGCTCAATATGAATTTTAATAAGGATACTCAATAGTCATTAAATATGACATAGCCATTGCTATATGAAATTGGACTAGTTATTTTACTTCTAACTAGATATATCTATACTAGTAAAATTATTGAAATATTTTTGATAATTCTTCAGATACATTTATTAATGATTAATGAATTCACATTTGTATTTTTTCCCCATTTCCTTTATGGAATAAATGAGTTGGTTGCTGGGAATATCTAACTATAAAATAAAGGGGTAATATGAAGGACCACACTTCTAGAATCTGTGATTCTTCTCCCCAAGCCCCACCCAGCTTTGTCTTGTGGGATTTTTTCCTTGTCCAGACACAAGTCCATAAACAAGCTCAAGCACTAACAATGAGAATAGATGCAAAAGGCAAAATTGCAGATTGATTATTTTTACATATTTTTACTGGAAATGACAGTTTTGAAAGGGTTCCATTTGTTGCTTGCTTTATTGTTCATGGTATACCTACTAAAGACAAGAAAAATGAAAAATCCTCGTGTTACCTCAGAGACAGTGTGGCAAAGAAGAAAGCAGATTTTCTGTGAGAGCCAGTGACCTGGCCCACACTCCAGCCATTTCCCACCTGTGGGAATCTCTCTTGATTTTAGTTATCTGCTCAAAAAGTAGCCAATATTACTAGCTTAGACTTGAATGGCATTTTAAAGTTTTCACACACCTTTCTCATGTAATCTCAAATATCCCCATCCCCAATTTTTTGATGAGAAAACTAAAACTAGAAAGAACTAGAGGGCTCTACAACATCTCAGAAAGTGAAAGATGACTGAGTAGGTGTAGAGCATAAACCACCTGAGCACTTTTCCCAGGATCTTCTCACTAAACCAAGCTCCTTTTCCCACCTTGGGGAAGAGAATAGCGTAGGACACGGCTTTTCAAAACTCTCTTGAGATAGCAAATCCTATGATGGAGGTACAAAAACAGCACAGGTTCAAGAAAGGAAGAGAAAAATGTTTAACATTTTATACCTTTTCAAAGACAATTGGAAGCTGACCATTGGAAGGGTTATATAAGACAAAAACAATAGACTCAGGATTCATCTACAAGTCAAAAAGAACTTAATAACTGTTCTAAAACCATAGCTATGACTAAGGAAGTTCGAATAGCTGTTTCCCCTGGTTTTCCTCTTGTTTTCCCATTCTATTAATGAATGAAATTAAAATCTGCCTGACTTCCAGGACAAGGATACGCATGTCTTCTTTAATGATTTCCTCCCCTTCAGCCCTTGTTCTGCTCAGTTGCCATGTGTCTTAGCCCATTCCAGCTACTATAACAGAATACCATGGACTGGGTGGCTTATAAACAAAAGAAATGTATTGCTTACAGGTCTGGAGGCTGAAAAGTCCTAGATGAAGGCACTGGCAGATTTGATGTCTGTTGAGGGCCTGTTTTCTGGTTCACAGATGGTGCCTTCTTGGCCTGTCCTTACATTGTGGCAGAGGTGAGACAGCTATCTCGAGTCTCTTTTATAGGGGCACTAATCTCATTCATGAGGGCTCCACCCTCATGACCTAATCACCTCCCGACAGACATGCCTCTTAATATTACACTGGGGATTAGGTTTCAACATAGGAATTTGGTGGGGGGAGGAGGGGACAAACATTCAGACCATAGAACCATGTTTTTATTATCATTGGCCCTTATCTTTCTGTCTTTGGAGATCCACCAGTAATATCCAGGATTAATCCTTTAGTTTTTCTCATCTGAACAACTGATACAGTCCTCCTAATGGATTCCCTGCCTTGAGTCTGTCACAAGTCATGTTCCTAAAATACAAGTGAAACCATGCCATGGTGGTTCTCACATCACACAGAGCAGTGGTTTCCAAACTTGAGAGTGCATCAGAAGCAACCAGAGATCTTGTTAACACATATTGGTTGGCCTGACTCTCAGAGTTTTGGTATAATAGGTCTAAGTATCAGCCTAGGAATGTACATTTCTAACAAGTTCCCAGGTGATGCTAATGGTAGTGGTCCCAAGACCACACCTGGAGAACCATTCACCTAGAAAAATATATCCTAATGTACATTTCAAGTTTCACCCTTGGATATGTCAATTCATAATTAAAATAATTGAGCCTAGTAGGTGACTTTTCATTTATGTGCTATGTTATACATTTGTATACTATAACATCTCTTGTTTAGATACCTCCAGAGTGAGATGTCTAGATTTGACTCTAGACATGCCTCTTGATTGTAAGAGCAGTGTGACCTCGAACAGTTTACTCAGTATTTTGGATCTGAGCTTTCTCAACTGTACAAATGAAATAACAATATGTAGCTACCTAAAAAGAGAATAAGTATTCAGAGCCTTGCAAGCGTTCAATTAGTGTTAGCCCTTGTATTATAATATTTGTCTTTGAGTTGCCTTTTAGATGCCAAGACTTGGGCCATTCTCCTTCAGATGTCTTAGTTCTAATTGTGCAATGTAGCTATTTTGCACCCATTTTAATAGAGGCAACTCATAGAAGTTAATATTTTATCTGATTCTAAAGATATGTCTTTTCTATTAATCATGCTGATCCTATCTTTGATCATGCCATTCCCCCATTTTTCCATTCCTCATAATTCTGTACATTATAAGACCAATTAAGTAGAAATAATCAATTTTGGCCTTTCCTAGATATTCCTGTGCTTCGTGTCTGCTACACCGCTGCCTTCATTTGCCTTGATGTCCTGTCCAGCTAAACAAGAACATAAAGAACTTTCTGGCAGTCACTATTCTTGGAAAACTTTCTACCTCCCACAGCTAACTGTATCAGGGCTCTGCTTAGCATTAATTCTCAAATGCCTGATGAATTTAAAAAACCAAATTATAATAAAACAGTAAATTAAAATCATGTTTTATATGGACTGTCCATTCACTATTTTGAATCTGATAATGTGGTGTGAGATTTACATTGCAATAAAAAATTGCTGAATCATGCGAAATCATTGAACTTGAATGTAGCCAGCGGAACTCAGTCAGTTCTAAATCGGCCATTGTGTCCGTGACGGTCTACATTTTCCCTCCTCAGTTCAAGCGTCTGGATGACTATAGTGAAATGAAAGTGAAACTAATTTCCGGCACCAACAATCTCTACTTCAATTCCTGATATTGAAAAGTGACACTTATGTAAAAGTAAAATTTATTGCCCATAATTTTTTAGATGTACTTGTTGGAAGTGTTTCTTGGGCTGTTTGCTATGCTAAGGGTTATCTCAGTCCTCTGTCCTACTTTTTATAAAAAAAAATCTTCTTAACTAGTAAATATTTATTTTGCTTCTAAGGAGCAATAGATATAAACTTCACATTTACTTCATTAGGATGCATGCCTTTAAAAAGCATATCTTTGATTCTTCTTTTTTTACTTTCAAATTATTTTATCTAAAGAACAAGGTTAGGGTTCGTGTCTTTCTTAACATGTTGTTTTTTTTTTTTTTTCTTTTAAAAAAAGGTCTACTTCTGATGTCCTACCCTAAAACTCTAATTTGAGTTTTTGGGGAAATTCAAATGTCTTTACCATATAGTTTATTTATTTCTGACTTTTAAGATGTATAATATAAATGCTATATCTAGGATTTTATTTTCCTTCAGTTTTTGCTTACTTTCTACTTACTAAATTCTGAGTCAACATTTTCTACACCCTTATTAGTAAGGAGCTTATATAATAAAGTCAATGGATAGCATGCACAGAACTTTTGCATCCTGAAAAGAATAATATATAGTATCTTAGATCCCAATTACGTGGAACAAATATGCTACAATGTGTAATTATTATAGCTATTACCATTACTTTTAATGAATCCATTCTTGAATTAAGGTTCTCTTTGGTTTATTCACAGTATTGTAAGGACTGTTATAAAAAATGAGCAAGGCTTTCAGCCATTTATAATAAAAGCTGAATGACTAAACAGACCTACATTTTTTTTATTTGCATTAATGAGTTCATCCCCAAATATATTTGCAATAATATATAAAATTAAGTTATAAATGTAGGGATGTGCTCCAAGTCACTAAAAAAATCTGCATGCAAATGCATAATAATCACAAATCTACAATATTACAATATTAAAAAATACCCACAATTAAATTATCATGTGAAAATAATCATAATGTTATTGGAAACTCAATTATTGTGGCAACTCTTGTCGGGAAATTAGCAGAGGATGGCAAAGGCAAGTCAGCCCTGAATTCATCAAATATATATTATCACAATATTACATGTTCACTTCGATTCCATGCAAAGACAAACATCCTCTCTCACTAGTATCTGCTCAATGCATTTGTATTATTCATGAACAACTCTGTGATCTATTATACATACAAAACTGATTGTACGCTTCTTGCCGTAGGCTATGATGCAGAGACACAGAATTAATTTTATTATATACACATGCATGATAATTGTGAAGGATTTGGTCAAATACCAAACTCTGGTCCTGTGCTCCATTATTCCACTTTCTAGCAAAAAGAAAAAAAAAAGGTCTAAGGTCAGCAGCAATTTCTCTTTGTGACAGTGAAACAGTGAAACTCTTTGTCATTTAGAGCAGAAAGTTCCTGGATACTAATGAGTCCCAACTGTGAAGAATAGTCCATACACTGCTTTCTTCCAAAGCAAATAAGTTCATTTTATTGATACTCTAAAAACTTTAGTCCAACAGATATCACTAGTAGGAATATTTGGGAATTGCTTGTTGTAGTTACCCTGTTTCTGGCCAGTTCTGCAGGGGTGATTGGGTGAGATTTTTCTGATTGTGACCAAGATAAAGCAGAATAATATCAATTTGCCACTTAAAGTTGGCTATTCCTTCCCTGTTTCACCACTTCCTCCCTTGTGCTAATTATAAACATTTCTGTTTTCTTCCCCAAATTGTAAATTCCTTGAAGGTCTTGTTTATTTTTGATGTTTCTTTCATCTTTCTGTCCCCAAAACCTTGCAAAGTGCTATAGATAGGGAAGAAAATAAGTGTGTATTTCATAAGTCTGAGATATTATTTCAGCATTGTCTGATAAAAATATCAGGCCAGCCACAAATGCAATATTTAGTTTTCTGCTGCCTAGGCTTAAAACAAAAAGTCAAAAGACATAGGTAAAAATAATTTTAATAATATTTTATTTAACCCAATATAACCAAATTATTACCCTTTTAACACATTCAAAAGGAAAAATTATAAATAATATAATTTAATTTTTGGATGAAACCTTTGACATTTCCTGGGTACTTTATACTCACAAGCACATCTCAATTAGGACTGGCCACATTTAATTGCTCAGTGTCCTCATGTGGCTAGTGGCTGCCATATTGGACTATGCAGGCCTATCCTCTGGTTAAGTCAAGTCAGTTTAGGTTTGTGTATTCAAGATGAGCTGATTAGCAACTCTTTTCATTTTTCAGTAAAATTTATAAATGTCATGAAGGTGCAACCTCAGATTCAGGAAACATTTTTTCCTCCTAATTAAAGCAAATAAAAATAGCTAAAAATAATACAAAATGTTGGAAAAAACCTTACTTGTTTTCATCATGGAAGTAGTGCATGGGAATACCATTCTTACACAGTATCCTGCATTTACATTATTTGAATAAAATATGTATATGGAAGAAAGTGTGGCATAAAAGCAAGTGAACATAATTTGTGGTCAGACAAATCTAAGACTAAATCACATTTCTCCCTGTTGGGCCATTTACTACAGGTTTCTGAGCTCCAGGGTCTTAATCTATAAAATGAGTTCACAATGTTTAGCTCTTGGATATGCTGTGAGAATTAAATGAGATAGAGTGTGCTTAGTACAATATCTGCTGCTGAGTGTATTAGGCACTCAATAAATGTTTAACCATTGTTATTTTTCATCGGTGTTTTTATCATTATTTAAAGGCCCTTACAATGTCACCTAACTCTTTCAATGTAAGTCTTCATAAAAATGAGAATTTTTTAAAACCAGTCTTTCTAGATTTGAGCTGGAAAGATGAACCATGGCAAATTGGGAAACTTTATGCCACAAATCCTTATAGCACAATGTGCAGAGTCTCACTTACGTGTCTTTTTTTTTTTTTCTTCCTGATGATATTTCTTTACAGATAGACAAGAGAATGCAATATTTTTTAAGGGATCATTTTTCAAGATTTTTATTGATCAGGACGATCATTTTAAAAAGTCTGTTTGAGGCTAAAGAATAGAAAGTTGTCTGTTTCATTGCAGATGCTGTGGTTACCCAGAGAGGCTTTGCACAAAAGCTTAGGAACACTCCATTTAAAATGTCTATGTCCTATTGTTGGATTTAAATTCCCATATACATTTAAGTATTCCTTTTTATTTATTTATTTATTTTTTAGTATAGAAGCAACAGTTACATGCTCTGCACATTTCTAATGCAGTAACAGTGGGTGTCTGTTTTCTGCCTCTTCACCTAGGTCCATACCACATGACAGACTGAATTGAGAAATCTAGCTTTCCAGAGCAAATGACTGCGAATTTCTTGGAAACATTAATCGGAAATTTAAAGACTTATAAAAATGTCTTTAAAATACTGTTTGTTTAAATTAGATACCTTTATAACTATTTTTCATGTCTTTTAAAGTGAATTTGTCACCTTGTTCTGCCCCCACAAACTTTTGGCTCTCCTATCCCCTAAGAAAGTGGGCACTTGACAAACAAACGTGCAGGGGTAGGTGGTGGGAAGGGCATACAGGAATGTTCAAATCTGTTTAAAATCATAAATTCAGTGGTGTCGAGTCAAAACTATTTTTTCTGGTGTTTCCTACATAGGCACATGCTTCACAGGCTGGATCACGGTTTGTTGTAGAGCGTTGATCACGACATGCTGTAAAGCACTTCTGACAGAACGAAGCTTTTTCAGCAAGTGGCAACACAGTGGTGGACGAGGTGAGGCTCAGGGAGGAGGTTTTAGGAGTTCCTCCCTGGAATGTGTTAGTTCCATAGCTTTCCTTTCTCTAACCTCCTAAAACTTTGCATGTATCATAAGCTCCTGAAAATTTCTTTTCAGTTTTCTTTCACCAGTGGTTCTATATATTAATGGCATTTAGAAGCTTCCATGGCTTCCCAACTGATTATCTCTTGTGTGACAGCTTTTTAGTTTCTTTCTAAGCCCTTTGATTCTATGAGCCAGTTCATTTTAAATCAGCCTTAAATAATCTAATGTTCTTTATTAGCTTCAGACACTTCGATCTCCAGGGACAGGACACACCTCAAGGTGCTTGGTGGATTCCTGTCAGAGAAAGGAGACAGCTAATGACACATTCAATCTGTTGAATGATATTTGTAAACCCTGTACATTGAATGGGGTTACTTTTTGACACATGGGCCATAATACTGAGAGAAAAGTTTGTTTGGGCTTGTTTGTTACCTTTCCTGGTGTTACTATATGAAATTAATATTCTTTCTCTCTCCCTTTTAATTTAATCTTCTTACTGTCTCTTCTATATACTATATATGACACTAACAGTTTCATATAGGCATGATAAATATCTTATAGATAGTCTCATATATGGATCTCATATATATTAATAAATATCCTATATATAAGAGACTAAAAGTTTCCTAACATATAACCAATGATAATAAGCAAGAAATTGAAAATGCACTTTTATTATTGGCCAGAGTTTTCTCTCCTAGAAGTCTAGTTCAGCACGGTCCATAAGAAATGCAATTTGAGTTGCAAATGTGAGCCATTTATGTACTTTGAAATTGTCTTGTAAGCTACACTAAAAAAAAGGTGAAATTAATTTTAATCCTGTTTTTTATTTAAAATATACCTAAAAAATATTATTGCAAGATATAACCAGTTCAAAAAAAAATTAATGAGACATTTTACACCTTTTTTTCTTTTAAGTCTCTGAAATCCTGTGTGTGTTTTCTACTTTCAGCAAACCTCAACAGGAGTAGTCACATTCAAGTGCATATTGGCTCGTGAGCCTGGCCAGTGGCTACCACATTAGACAGGTAGTTCTAGTCCAACTCTTTAGCCATTCTTAGCCACTGGTGCAGAAGTGCAGAATACTGCTATGAATAAACTAAACAAAAGCTTTCCTCTACAAAGACCGGCTGCTGAATGGTGACTGACATTTGAACAAAGAAAATGTCCTTATATTTAAGTATCAGAACTATTACTTTTCTAATACTGCACAACCCTTGGGTCACTTCAGGCCATTTCTCATGATTTGCATTAGGTGTACTCTGAGACACAACATTAATCCAGTAATAATTAAAATGATATACTGTACTATTAACATTCTCAAATCTTTAAAGCAAAGTGATCTATGCCTGCAGCACTGCCCAGACTGGCTAATTAAACAGCATACAGTTGTAAATGGCTATTGTAAGCAGTTCCCTATTTAAAAATACAGCTCTGGGAAGTGCAGTTTATAGTGACAGAAGCACTATCAGGATTGATCAGCTTTAAATAGAGGCCAGTGCAGCACAAACAGCAAGTTTTACTTGAGAGACTGGTATCTTGCTTTGCTGCCAATATAGGGCTTTGGCCTCAACCTGATCTCCCGTTGAATGACAGGCCCTTGGCCTGTGCAAGCCAGACATGCCTTGCACTGAGGGGGCTGAGGTTGCAGGCTGGCATGGGATCCTCCCCTTGTTCTTTCTCATGTGAGTCAGCATTCCTGGGGGACACAGCCAACCATCCCAACAGGAGGAGCACTGGCTCCACTCCACCCAGCAACCTCTAATCTGCGTGATCAGCCCCTGAGCCAAAGGATTTGGGTGTGTAAACTCAAAGAAGACTTGGCCCCATTCGTTCTCTCTCTCTCTCTCTTTTTCTGCTAGAATTAGAACTGAATTATTATGCTTGTTTTCCCTTCCCCTACTTCTTCCACCATTCATTAGTAATTTCTCAGAGTTTTCACACTCACCTTTCCTTGTTCTGAAAAGCGAGTGATAATTGAGTGAACACAATCCCTTTAAATGGAGCTAAAAATGTGGAGGCTGCTGCACTAACTGAGAAGGAGTGGCATCCTTTCTGATACATTTCACTTCCTTCCAAGACCCCCCAGAGAAGACTTCAGATAAACCTTTTTAGCCCTTAGGTACAGCCTGCACGTGAACCGAAGGCAGCTGCCATTTTGTTTCACCTTCATTTCCAAATGCCAGTCCCCTAGTAGTGATCTTTATGTCATCAGCCATCACTGTCCCTGCATCAGGGATGTGTCAAATGGTCTGGCTACCATCACAGGGCCTGGCACATGGTTATTTGTCAATGAAAGAATGAATGAGTAAATGAATGAAGGAGCTCACATTACTGTCAACTCAAAGTCAGAATTTCTGGCTATCTCTCTTGAGTCTTAAATTTGAATTTCAATATTTCAAATATTATATAGAAGAGTGTAAGTAAGCTATTAGGTTATAGAAGCTAGGTCGGCTTTTGTTATTACTTCTGCTCTTCCTCCAGGTTCCCAAGTTAGAGATCAAGTGAAAATAGGATTCTCTAGATCAACTATTAGGTGGAATAAAGAAAAAAAAGTACTGCTATATCAGAAAAGGAATCAGATCTGTGGTCCTAAGGATGAAATTGTTGAAAACAAAATCTGAGTATTTGCTCAGAATACTTCCTCTAGGTATCCAGGTATTCAGAAATTCTATTTTTAAAATATATATCTGAACAAGTAGGGAGTTATTTGTCCCTATGCTTTTCAATCTATATAATTTACACGTACCTGAAGTTTCTATTTAATCTGAATAATATATGCCAGAGTATGTATTATTAATCTCTATCTCTAAAGTATGACTCAGAAGACAATATACTACACCTTGGGTGTGTTCAAACACAGCCTCAACTTGCCCAAAGGAAGAATGAGCATATCACCAAACAGATGCCCTGTAGTAATTGGATTAATTAGATGACTAGTACAGGCTCAAACTCCAACCATATTTTATAAGTACATTTTGGATGATCTCTTTTGATCAGAGGGGGTCTAATTGCAATAGTTCAAACTGTCAGAAGTCTCAGGGTGGCCATATTCAAATACTGGAGGATATGGTCCAATCTAGAAATGACATTGATCATAGGATGTCCCCCTAGAGTGGGTGGCTTTCTCTGCCAGCTGTTTTGTATAGTTTATCAAACCGGAATTGGGAAGTTCCACTTGTCAGCATTATACAGATTGAGTTTTCTGTGTAAAATATGACTTATATTATAGAGCTAAAAAGATGAGAATGATCTCACTTATATGTGGAATCCAACAAAGTTGAACCAATTGAAGCAGAGAGTAGAATGGTGGTTGTCAGGGCTGTGCCGGCAATGGGGAGATCTTAGTCAAAGGGTGCAGAATTTCAGTTAGGAGGAATAAATTCAGGAGATCTATTGTACAACATGGTCACCACAGTTAACAACAATGTATTGTTTAGCTGAAAATTGCTAAGAGAGTAGATTTTAAATGTTTCCACCACAAAAAAAATCCTAAGTATGTGAGGTTATGAATATGTTCATTAGCTTGATTTAGCGATGATTCCACAATATATACATATGTCAAAACAGCTTATTATATACCATACATATATACAATTTTATTTATCCATTAAAAATAAATATGTAAATTAAAAAACGTGCTGAGGAATAAGGAGGCAAAGAAATTACATTTAGGGAGTGAGGCAGAGCAGCACTGAGCTCTGCCTCATCAGTTTCTGTTAGAATCTTCTCTGAGATACTCTGTGGAGTTAGTCAACTTTGCAGGCTACATAACACCATATATATATATATATATATATATGTGTGTGTGTGTGTGTGTATATATATATATATATATATAATAGTATCAAAATATATACACAAATGAGGTTAAAACAGTACCCAAATATTCAGGTGACAAGCACATAGCTTCTACCTTTTTGGCATTAGACAACTACTTTCATATAAATCATTTAGCACAGTGACTAAATAAATAGATCATTTTTCAAAGACAATATTTTGACATCATATAAACATAGGAAATCCAATGAAGCAGAATGTACTCATCACAATATTCTAGCCTAAGGTACTTCCTTGTTGGAACCATATTAAATAACTATGTAAGTAAAACAGTTAATTGTATTCTAGGTATTACCTTCCCTAATTTATAAGTAATAGCATTTATTTGAACTGGCTCTAAATTGTTATTTATCCTATTTGTGCAATTAGTTTTTACATAAGGCATAAATAAAATTAGCATCCATACCATGACATATCCTAAGGGAAATGCCAAACTCAATTTCCTTGGAGACAGGATGAAACAAAATAACCAAAGTACATATATTATACACACACACACACACACACACACAGAATGATGTAATTAGTTATGTACACAGTTAAAGAAATAAGCGATTTTTTTTACAATGATTCAATTATCTACACTTCTGATGATATTCATTGATCCATTTGTATCAGCTCTTATTTCACTCCAGTCCCTCTAAATATCATCAGGTATTACTCTGAGTTCTTATAAACATGATTGGTTTCTCCTGCATGAGAATTTGAACCTCTAAACATTGACTAAACCCACTTGGACATATATTTCAAACCATGACTAAATGTAGTGATATATTTTATCTAAAAAGAAGTTCAAAATAATCTCAGTATCTCATAGCCTTTCCCATCAGTCTCAGCAAAAACAGATCCATGGAAAACAATATAATGGAACAGCAAACATAAATATTGAAACCTCATTTGTAGATGTTTGGTATAAACGTAAAACCTACCATATATAGAGAGGGATACTAAAAGTAGCTTTCTTTTGTAATAAGTACACTGCTCTCTGAAAGAAAGGTAAACTCCCTGAAAGAAAGGCATTAGTAGATTAAAATCAACACAATGAAGTTAATTTCTAAGGGTCTCATACATCTAAGTTTATGTTGACGAGGAAAATATCCTTTTTGGTAATAGAACTAAAAATCTAGTGGACATAAAGTTTGCTTGATTGCATCCAAATGGCGTCAAAGCATCTTATCAATTCAATATAGAATTCAATACAGAATTAACTAGATATTTTATGAAAATGAGAAAAAAATAGAAATATGAAGGGAGTTGATCACATATTTTAGGAAAATGTAGATCATTGTGACTGGTTTATGACATTTTGGCTCCAAAATAAATCATGGGCTGCATCAAAGTCACAGAAATGTTGCCATATAAACAGAAATTTCATCTCGATTTCATAGATCTTTTTCTGAATTAGCAGCCCATTATTATTTTGTATGTATCTCAACTCTTTTATCTTCATGTGACAAACCTGCCTTATTGCCAAGAAGATGAGTCATATCCTTAAATACTACGTATTCATGAAAGCAACTTCAGAAAGTGAGTCATTTAATGGACTATTAGAGGAAATTTTTAAACTTGATATTGAATAATTTTTAACAGGATTATTTCTCTCTTTTTATGACTTCTATTATTCTCTCAGAGACTTGCATAGAAAATAGCAAAGATTTTTAGCTGAATAAATACAAGATAGGCTAAATGAACAAACTTCCCAGGCCCAAGATGGAGCCCCGTCTGTCTGATATTTCTGTCTTAATGGCCTGATGAGAAGACCTCTTGCTGCCTCTGGGTAATGGTGACTTCATGCCCCCTTTCCCACCGCCACTTAGCCTCTCCCATCATGTGGGTCTTCCCCACGTAATGTACATAATGAGCAGATCAGTGGGATTTTCCATTTCTGTCTCTTTGTTGTAACTTGTTTCTCCCTTTTACTAATTTATTCAGGTCTCTATTCAAGTCTTGCAATTTTACATGAATAATGTAAAATAGGAAGACTACCAAAATAATTTAACAAGCACGTCCCTTAAGCCAGATGTTCCCTGTTATGACACATGTTGTCTCTCTTAATTCTCACAACAACCATACAAGGTAACTATTATTATTCATTCCATTTTATATTTATAAATGATACATCAAAGACATATAATTTTCTGGGTATAATCTTAAAGGGTTTTTATTTTCATTTCCCATATCCCTTCACATGTATTCTACTGGGCTTGTTTTTCTCCTGTCACTGGATGAAATTTTTTGACAAATCTTCTCATGTCTCTGGTTACAGGCAAATAATAATGATCAGTTTCTGTTCAGTGATTTAAAAGATTATCTGCATATAATGGTACAAACTTCAAATTCAATAAGTAAAGGCATTTTGAATGTGTCTAGCACTGGCCTTGTAATGAGAGGGCTGTTTTCTCCCTCTCACACCTTATACTTTTACTTCTTTTCCTCCTCCCACTGAGCTTGGTATTGGACCCTTCAGAATGGGACAGAGAGAGAAGGGTGGGCAGACAAGGAAAGAGCAGAAGGTCTCATTAGACAAGTACCCTTGGGAGACTGTGGTGGTTCTGTTGAATTTGACAGGTATTTCATGGGACTCTTGTGAGTCATTTTCCCCTCCTACATTGTTGAGGATTCCTTTTTAGCAATTGCCTTGAGGCAAATGCATCCCTTCCGGCCTGTGGAAACAGCTTCCCCTCTCACAGTTGACCTTGGTCTGTCCTCCTGCCTTTCACTGCTTCTTCTACCCTTTACCTTCAAGATTGAATTTGAGTCATCATACACATTAAGGTGACACACAGTGTCCCTGGAAGTATAGATTAGTGGCCTCTTCTGTGTACACAGCCCCATAGAATCTCATGCCTAATGCCATTGTAATATTAATCACGTAGCATTTTAATTTAGTATTATTTGTTCTTTAGGAGGCTGTCTCCAACAGAATCTAAGATGATCCCAGGCCAGCTCTTCCATGTAAATAGCTGCATCTGGGAGAAGAGGTAGGATTCACAGGATTCAAGACGCAATCCAAAGATTATCTTCAACCTCTTTTTTTGACAAAGCTTGATGGTCAGAAAAATGCTACAAAACTGGTTTTCTCCACATTTTTCACTTAGATGTGTGCCACTTATTGACTGGAATCACTAAAATGGTTCCTGTTTAATATTGTTATTGTTTAAAACATCTTGAAAAAATTAGTAAAGATTAAGTAGTTTTAGAAGTGACAATGTGTTTTCTAGCTTCTGTTGACAAAACAGAGTCATGGTTTTGAAATATGATCCACTCTCAACAGTCATTGTTTTGCCACTCTTGTTTTCCTCTTTCAAAAAAGACAAAACAAAACTTTGAAAATGTTATCTCTTTAAAGCATTGGAAACATGATATTTCATATCAATAACAAACTGGATTAAACAGTAGTAGGTCCTGGCATTCATAAAATGAAGAGACATAGCCTATTGGAGATTAAGACATGTTCTTATCCTCTTTTGTCTCCTCAACAATGAGGGTCTCCATCAACTCTGTCAACAATCCCAAATAGGATTTTTTTTGGCAAATCTATGTTTTTTCATTTTTCATTTTATTATTGTTATTATTTTTAGCTTGGAACACATTAGTACATTTCTAAGAACACAATTGAAAAAGTGACAAAACTCTAACTAGTCTCTAACATCATGGGAAAATATAGGCATTGATTTGTTCATGCTGCATAAATATTGCAGGAGATGCTCAGTATTCTAAGCCTGGGGGAGTGATCTATGCTTGTGTGTGTGTGTGTGTGTGTGTGTGTGTGTGTGTGTGTGTGTGCATGTGTATTGGGTGTGCATATCTACTTGTTATGTAAAAAAGGCAACATATTCACTGGCAATTTATGTGATTTTAAAGTAGAGAACTGAATGAAGTACAGACAAGGGAAACATAACTATCTAGAAATTGTGTAGGCAGGTCAAGCTTCAAATGCCTTCCCTGATTTAAACACATGCAAATGGAAGATCAAAAAATATAAAATGAGAAAAACTAAGAGGACATAGCCATGACCAAAAATGCAATAAACACCTTTGTGGCAAGAAAGAGAGCAGAAACATAAAGTGGTGGTGAAGGGTGAAGGGTATAGGAAATGAAAAGTTTAATGTAGGCCAGGCAGATGAGAGTTTATCTCATGAAGGAAAATGGAGACTAACTGTGTCCTAAGTATAATTGGCAGAAAAAAAGAAAAAGCCTCCTTACAATTTGAAACCTGAATACTAGACAAAATGTCATCACTGAGCTATGTCTACAGCCATGACTTTTAGAAAATCATAAGTCGAGGGACCAAATACAATTTTCCTACCAGGACCTAGGTCAAGCTACCCTCTGAGCTTGGCAATTAGATGTGAGATACCCCCAGCATTACTTTGAGTCAGGAAAACTGTTTTTATGATTTGACTTTGTGCTGGCATAGGGCCATAGATATAAACAGAAGACAGGGAGAAGTTATCACAAGAGGAAGAGTTAAGGCTGTGGGATAGTCCCACTTAGCACTAGGATATAAGCCAAATTTCTAAGGAATGTGAATAACTTAAGAAAGTGAAGACAGAAAGCTAAAATCAGTTAGAATAAAAATTTGTTATAACTTAAATTAATTGTGTAGATGAGTCTGAAAAGGCTTTTGATATATGCATTATATATTCAAAAAGAAATATGGATTCAATTTTTTTACAATATTATGAAACAAAAACAGGTATAAATGAATCAAGAACAGGTGAATAAAATAATAATATAGTTTGAAATATAGAAAAGTAAAATTTTTAATAATAAAATAATTATAATAAGAGCTAATCATGAGAGCATGTGCCAGGGGCTGTTCTAAATACTTTAGATGTCTGAGTTTATTACTATAATCCAATGAGGTAGGTACTATTATTACCTTCATTTGAAAATGAGAAAACTGAGCTACATCAATGAAGTTACTTATCCAAGGTCACAAAACTAATATATGTAGGAGTAGTCTACCTTTAGAATTCATAGAATGATATATTAATAAAAAAAGAAAGAGCTTTCAATAAAATCTATGGGCTAGACTATACACGGCAGAAGCGAGAATTATTGAATTGCAAAATAGTTCTAAGGAATCTAACAAGAATCCAAGGCAGAGCTAAAAGACACAATTAAAAAGCAAAAAAGTGAAGAGAAAATGGAAGATCAGTTGAGAGCTTCCAATAATTATAAGTGAGCTAGAAGAAGAAGATGTGCAAAACAGTGGAAAAGCAATATTTTAAAAAATAACTATTGACTTTTTTTCAGTATTTAATAAATACATAACGTCTTTAGAACAAAGAACAAGTGTAAGTACCCAACAGAAAATTAATAAATCAATCCATATCTAGAAATTTTCAGCTAAATTGCAAAACATAGGGGAAAGAAAAACAAATTAATATTCTAGAACAATCAAAGAGAAATATATTAGAATCAGCATCACTCTTCTTATCAGCAAGAAAGAAGCCATGAATTAAGAGAGAAAACAAAGACCTCTTAACTTAGAAGACTATTATAAAATCAAATGGATTGCAATTACCCTATTGAAAAACTTTATATTTTAAGATGTTTGCTCAGAGGTTAGATAAGCCAGGCTGGGTATGAGACTTGAGCACTTTAAAGTTTCAGTGTGATTCCACCCAAATTGTAAATACTAGGTACCCTGGGATCATTCTTACAATCATGAGCATGGAGGCCCAGGAGTCTACACTGTCTTCTGGGATTTAGTCTTGCAACTCCTTACCCAGTTCTTTAGTAGCTGTTTTCATGTTTTATCTTCTGATTTGGGTAGATGAAATTCTAACCTCACCTGGATTGCCCCCGATTTTCTTCATTCTCACTTGAAATGTTCTACTTATATTTTTATATCCTGAATCATATTCCAGTGTATGTATATACCATATTTTCTTTATCCATTCATCTGTTGACAGACATTCAGGCTGTTTCCACATCTCAGCTGTTGTAAATAGCACTGCAATGAACATAGAGTATTAATATTGATTTGGGATCCTGATTTTGGTCTGTCTGATTTTTTTTCTTAGTATGTATTCTCTTAGGGTTTATTTTATTCCATTTCTCTTCATATTATGATGGAATTTATTTATTTACAAAGTACTTTCACATTTATTATCTCAGGCTATTCTCACAACAACTATATGAGGTAATAATTACTGTCATTTTACAGATGAGAAAACTAAGGCTCAGGGAGGAAATTAATTGCCCAAATTTACATAGTTAGTAAATAGGAAGCAGAGCTGAGATTTCAACTTAAATTCTATGACTTGAAATGAAGGTATCTTGCCACTACACCACCATTGCCTATAATTTTTTTTGGCATATTTAACAAATTCTGAAAAAATATTGCTAAATATGTGACTAAAAGTTAATAAATGCCATGTGGAAGAAGTTCTAAAAGTTGTAACTTAACACAAATATACTTATAGCTCAACCTTTCTTTGAAACTACCTAAACACATCTAAACTATAAAAACAACATAGACTTCAATTCCTTAGACTAATCAAGTGTCCAAATGTATGCAACTGGAGTCTAGAATCAGTCAGAATGAGCATTGTTTTGCTAATTTAGCTAAATAAATTAAACAGATCTCAAAATGGAAGGCTTATTTCTTCACTAACAAAGGATATCACTATTCTGGAAATTTTGGTTCCTATTTATGTAATATATGGAAAAATAGGGAAGAAGGGAAAAGGAAAAAAAACAAAGAACCTCAGATGCTTTATTCCTGAGAATGGCTGCTGCTTTTCTCTAGTGCCATTTTTTTTAAATTGTATATACTGGAGTTGCTAAAGCATTTCCAAAATACACCATGTAAAAAACTTTCCTCAAAAAGCTAAAATGAAAAAGAGGCACAATCCTTCAAAAGAAAATCACAAAATGGTATATTCATAGTTTTCTCTTAGATATTTAGTTTTTTCTAAGCATATTGTTAGAAGTCAGAGAGACTTGGATTTAAAATACAACCCTATTGCTGGATCAAATGGTAGTTCTATTTGTAGCTTTTTGAGGTATCTCCAAATTCTTTTCCAGAGAGGTTGTACTAATTTGCAGTCTGACCAGCAGTATAAGAGTGTTCCTATCTCTCCACATCCTCACCAGCATTTGTTGCTTTGGGATTTTTTGATACAGGCCAATCTAACTGGAGTTTGGTGATATCTCACTGTGGTTTTGATTTGCATTTCCGTAATGATTAGAGATGTTGAGCATTTTTTTATGTTCACTGGCCATTATTCTGTCTTTTTTTGAAAAGTTTCTGTTGATGTCCTTTGTCCATTTATTGATAGGGTTGTTTGAGTCCTAGATAGATTCTTATTATCAGCCCTTTATCAGATGTGTAGAGGGTAAACATTTTCTCCCATTTGGTAGGTTGTCTGCTCCCTCTAATGATAGTTTCCTTGGCTGTACAAAAGCTTTTTAATTTGATCAGGTCCCATTTATTTATTTTTGTGGCTGCTGTGATTGCTTTGGGGATTTTCTTCATAATTTTTTGCATAAGCCAATGTCTGAAAGAGTCTTTCCAACATTTTCTTCTAGAAGTCTTAAGGTTTCATGCCTTAGGTTTAAGTCTGTATCTAGAATTGATTTTTGTAAGAAGTGAGAGGTGGGGATCCAGCTTCATTCTTCTGTATGCAGCTAGGCATCTACCCAAAGGAATAAAAGTCACTCCACAATAAAGACATCTGCAGTTGAATGTTCACGGCAGCAGGATTCACTATGGCAAGGATGTGGAAACAACCCAAGTGCCCGTCAATCCATGAGTGGATCAATAAAATGTGGCATATGTATATAATGGAATACTACTCAATTATAAAAAACGATGGTGATCTAGCACCTCCCATATTTTCCTGGATAGAGCTTGAGCCCCTCCTCTGAAGTGAGGCATCACAAGAATGGAAGAATAGGCACCACATGTACTCGCCATCAAACTGGCACCAGCTGATCAACACTAAGGTGCTCACACGGTAGCCATATTTTCTGGGGATAGGGGGCTTCGAGTGGGTAAACTCACAACTAATGGATGCGGTGAGCATTGTTGGGGGGGGAGGGCATGTCTCAAATCGTGACTGGGATGTGGCAAAGTCAACATATAACCAAAACGTTTGTACCTCCATAATTTCCTCTTAACACCTCAGAAGTTTCCAGTGTCTGGCTTAGATCCTCAGCAGGCTCAGTTCTTCTTTGGAGGCCTGTAGTCCACAGCTGTATTTCTTACTTTTGTGGCTTATCCGTCACCACATGTCTTTTATCCTCTGTTGCTGAGGCAGAAATGTGAAAGAGTCCGAAGCCTTGGACAAAGGAGATTCCAATAGAGTCCCAAGAGCAGAAGGAAAACCTTACAACTTTAAGAGTTGAAGCTTTTGATACCCACTGCTTAGCAACCAGGCCTTCCTGTCTAAACACCTCTTTTCAGGTGAGTCATGACTTTGTGGGGGCCTAGGAGTCTAGCAGAGAGGTCCCAGCACCTGGTTGGAGCAAAAAATTTGCCATGGTCTCTCTGCCCAGCTCAGCATAGCACCTTCTGAAGAAAACTCCAAACTCGTGGCTTCTCCCATACTCTCCTATGGTGGCTGTCTTCGCTCTGTTCAAGCAGCCCTGCAGGGGAGAGCCCCTCCATCCTCCGCCCACCGCCGGGTGGGGTCGGCAGCGAGAGGAGGCAGTTGCCTCCTCCAAGAGGGGGGCCAGAGAGGAGGTGAGTGCAAGGGGAGGCCGACTGGTGCCTTCCGCTCTCTGGTGCCGCCAACCTCACACCGTCGTGGTGGAGGGACTAGGGGACGCAATGGGGGCAGGCCCTCGCCCAGCGGGGGACCCTCCAGGGATGCGAGGCCTGGGCCTCTGGTGGGACCGCCGCCCCAGCCCCCTCAGCGACACGCCCCCCAGGCCTGATTGCGCCCCTTGGTCCCCAAGGCCACAGAGGAGCCACGGCTCCCTCTTGGGGCCGCGGTCACCGCTGCACCCTCCTGCTCCTCCTCCTCTGGCGCCCCGTCCTACACCTGATCTGATTTTAAAATGTGTTCTTGGGCCGGTAGTGGTGGCTCAAGCCTGTAATCCTAGCACTCTGGGAGGCCGAGGCGGGAGGATCGCTCGAGGTCAGGAGTTCGAAACCAGCCTGAGCAAGAGCGAGACTCCGTCTCTACTATAAATATAAAGAAATTAACTGGCCAACTAATATATATAGAAAAAATTGATGGTGGCCCATGCCTGTAGTCCCAGCTACTCAGGAGGCTGAGGCAGCAGGATCGCTTGAGCCCAGGAGTTTGAGGTTGCTGTGAGCTAGGCTGACGCCACGGCACTCACTCTAGTCTGGGCAACAAAGAGAGACTGTCTCAAAAAAAAAAAAAAAAAAAAGTGTTCTTAAAGTTAGCTAAGTAACTTTACAACTCTGGGAAGCTTCAGAATTAAACACGGAAGTCATAGAGTATAACAAACTCTTATATTATAATATTTTTATATTCACTTTAAGATAATCTGCGTGTTCATTATTTAAAATGTTTGTGATATCTAAGAAAACCTGGCTTATTAATTCTTGTGACTTTAAGGTCTTAGGTGTAGGAGAATTTTGCAAGTTTATAAACAATATTGGAATCCTTGAGATATTATATTTTCCTGTATTTCTAAGCTTAATTTATTAGGTTTATATGAGTTGCTAAAATGCTCAAAAAGTTTTATTCATTTGGGGTATAAATCTTGGACATTTGGAGGGCTAAAGTATCAAATGTGTTAAATTTATGAATGAAGCTTTTGCATTAAGGCAATTGAACAACCTGCTCATTGATGGAACAGATTGATTAGAGGAATGTAATCTATTTAAAGTGAATTATTTGAATTTTAATCCAAAAACAAGTAAAAGAAAATGTTACTTTTGTAAGAAAAATACTTAACTTTAAAATAAAATAGCAAAGTGTCTAAGTGAACTTAAAGGCTTAAAGAAACCAGGTTTTGTAATGTACAACTTTAATAAATCAAAAATGTTTACAAAAAAGAAAGCTACTCAAGATGAACTATCATATAAACATAATTTCAAGCTTTTGTCCTCTTCTTCTTCCTTATCTTTCTTGAAAAATTGTCTTAAAGCCATTAGATGGGACCAAACAACACAGGTATCCACACCAGGTGTGGGTTAAGAGATGGAAAAGGAAAGTGGGTGCACAGGCTGTCAAAACCTGAGAAGAATGAGGAGAGAGTGGACATGGGGTTTAGGGTGAGTCCAGGAATAAGGTACCAGCATCCTAGTAGGGTGAGAAGGCTCACCTGATGGGCAAAGTGAGAGGCCAAGCAGAGCAAGGGGAACACCTGTGTGGAGCAGTAAGCGGGCTTGAGTTTGAGGAGGGCCTGCACTGGGAAGGGGACAGCGATACCTATAACAGGTTTATTATATTCAGGGGAATTCTTCAAGTAAGTAACTCTACTGATTCTAATGGAAGCTTTGCAAGTTACAAATATGGTGAAAAGAAAGCAAGGATGAACTTCATGGTTTGGGCTTGAAATGAGAGCTATGCCCATGGTTTTCTAAATAGATTGAAAAATATAACTATTTTTATACTTCTAACAGTCAGGGTTTGATCAGGAAAACAGAAGTACTAGAAGCAATATGGAATAAAGAATTTAGGGCAGATATTACACAATCATGGCTTCTGGTTATGCAGTTTAAGTATGGCTTTTACTTCTGCTTCTGTTGCTGGCTAGAAGTCAGCAAACAGGCGGTGAGGAAAGAAAAATGGTTGTGAAGTGGGGACATTAGGGAAAAATTGGAACCCAGGCATCTGAACCCATGTCAGTCCATCACTGCCTCCAGTGTTGACAAGGAGGTAATCTGCAGGAGGAGCTGATGCCTTTTTTCACAAAACTAAGCATGAACCTGGCACAGCTCCAGTAGGAACTGGAGAAGCCGTTGATTCTGGTGGTGGCTCATGTTAACCAGATGAGAAAGCAGATTTGCAAGAATGTTCAGGAACCGCAACAGCGTCTGACATGACATTGACCGTTCAGTCATAAACATGGCTGCCACTTCACTTCTGCTTTCCAGATCTCGCTCAGATTTCCCTTGTGGCCAGTCGTAGCTCAGAACCATATAGCGAAAAGAATCTGGGAACCAAAGTTCAAGCTTACCTGAGGTGAAACCAACACAGTCAAAAACAGAAAATGAGTCAGTTTATATGAAGAAGACTGGCAGATATCACTTTAATCAAGTGATCACTTTGATCTCCTGTAACGGGATAAATTGAGACTGTGTGACCCCTGACAAGATGCAGTGAGAATTCAGCGTCTCTGCTGCTATAGTCCTGCCAAGGATTTATAACCTAAATCTAATTAGGAGGATACATCAGACAAACCCAAATTAAGGGACGCTCTTCAAAATAATCTATAAGATTAAGAAGTGCGAAGAACATAAAAATCAAGAAAAGCATCAGGAACTACTCCAAACTGAAGGAGACTTAAAAGATATGGCAACTGAAGGCAACTCATGATTCTAAACTGGATTTTTTTTTTTCTATAAAGAACATTTTTGTAACAATTAGGAAAACCTGAATGGGGTCTGAGGTTTAGAGTCACAATGTGTCTATTAACTTTACGAATTTAATGATTTTGCTGTGGTAATTCAGGCGAAGATCTATTTATAAAAATAAACACTACATTTTTGAAGCACTGGGTTTTCAGCATACTCCCCCAAACTCCTTGATGCTCCACTTTTGTAACTTCTTGGTAAACTTAACATTATATTTCTAAATAAAATATATGAATAAAAGGGACAAAAGCAGAGGAGAAACAAAACTAAAAAATATTTATTACATGTTTGTCATATAACAAACAATGTCCTAAGATGCTTATATTATCTTATTCAATTTTTATTTTCCCCTATGACCTAAAAATGATTATTACATGTTTACACAAAGATGTAGAATTGTTATTATATTAACAATTTTCCCAATATCAGGAATCTCTAATTATAGAGACAGATCTGATCCCAATTTGCATCAGTGCCTGAGCTTTGAACCATTACCTAATGCTGATATTTTTCATATGAAATGAGTAAGAGGCATTACCATACACATGGTATACCATACCCTTACATATCCTTAAAAATATGTAAGGGGAAAAAAGGGAACAGAAGTGTGAGACAAAAGAAACAATAATGAACATAAAAACTGATAGAATAAATTGATAAGTATGAAGAAAATAAATTTAAAAAATTTAAAGAAGGTGAGTGTCATTTAGAGACTTTCCAATGTGTGATTAAAGACTATTGAGGTCCTTCTGATTTCAAAAATGGAATAAAAATACTAAAATCCCAAATGTTTTATAGAAAACTTAATGGTTAAGCATGAATATTAAAATAAGTGAACCCTTAAAATAAAGGAAATATAATTTATAGATTTGGAAATGACAAATAAAAAATTAATAAAAATTTATTAATCTAAAAGAAAGCAGAGAATGAGAAAGAAGAAAAAGAAATGCAAATGAGAAAGCTAATGAAATGATAAAAAGTAAGTCCAAATATATTTATCATATAATAAATATAAATGAGTTAAATTCATTTACTAAAGGGCAAAGGATTTACAATAGATTTTAAAAATATAGCTCACTATGCCCTTTACAAAAGATAAACCTAAAATAGATCTGGAGTTTCAAGATAAAAGGATAAAAAGAGAAAAAAAACAGTTAAATTCCAAACAAAAGATATGTGGTATACCAAAATTATTACAAGACAATGGAATTCAGGGAAAGAGCTGCACTAGTCATAGAAAAACTAGATGATGATTAAGGAACCAATATATTTAGAAGTTATAATAGTTATAATCTAGCAATAGTTCAGTAACAGAAAAGCCTGGCTTCAAAATATAAAGCAAAAGTGACAAAATGACTATTCCCAATCATAGCAACAAATTTTAACACATACCTCTCAGAAATAATAGCTCAAATAGGTTAAAAAATTGGAAGCAAAACAAAAAATTTGAACAATGTAATCAATACATCTAATCATATCTATGGATACATATCAAACAAATACAAAATATGCTTTCAAGTACATATTATTTATGAAATTAATTATACATTAGGCCAAAATGAAATCTTAACACATTTTAAATAATTATTATACAAGAATAATGTAATTAATTGAAAAGTAAAGTTTAAAAATAATTTAAAGTTGGCCGTTAGTCTGTCTTCTCTTGAAAAGTTTCTGTTCATGTCCTTTGCTCACTTTTTAATAGGGTTGTTTGATTGTTTCTTGCTTATTTTCCTGAGTTCTATAGAGATTCTAGTTATCAGCCCGTTATCAGATATATAGAATGTAAATATTTTCCCCATTCTGTAGGTTGTCTGTTTGCTCTCATGACAGTTTCCTTGGATGTGCAGAAGCTTTTTAATTTGATCAGGTCCCATTTATTTATTTTTGTTGTTGCTGTGATTACCTTTGGGGGTCTTTATAATTATTTTCCCTAGGCCATTGTCTATAAGAGTTTTTCCAACATTTTCTTCTAGAATTCTTACAGTTTCGTGCCTTAGATTTAAGTCTGTTATCTACTGTGAGTTTATTTTTGTGAGAGATGAGAGGTGTGGATCCTGTTTCAGTCTTCTACACATGCCTATCCAATTTTCTCAGCACCATTTATTGAATAAGGATTATTTACCCCAGTGTATGTTTTTGTCTGCTTTGTCGAAGATTAGATGGCTACATGAGGATGGTTTTATATCTGGGTTCTCAGTTCTGTTCCATTGGTCTATGTCTGTGTTCTTGTGCCAATCCCATGCTGTTTTAGTTAGTATAGTCCCCAATGCCCCTAAACACAAGCCATGAGGAAGAAACCTGAAAAAATTTAATGCATTAAAATTAAGATCATTTATATATCAAAATATTATAGATACAGAAAATATCACAAAATATCACATATGCATATATACTATATATGTATAAACACACCTGTACCTATAAATACTGTAACAAGAAATGAATCTGAGTACAATGTGTGGAGGTGCTCTTTGTGTTATTCTTATTCTTAATATGTTTCTATATATTTGAGATAATTTTTGAATAAAAGTATTTTAAAAGACTATGTAAGGGAGAAAAAAAGAGTAGATACAGACTATAGAAGAAAACAATCTAGGGAACCGAAAAAGATTAGCTAGAATATATAAGGGAATCTAATAAATCCTAAGAGGAAGAAACAATCCAATATAAAAATGAGCAAAGTATTCAAATAGGTAATTCACAGAACAGGAAAGTGAATGATTATTAAACGTAAGAAAAGATAATTAATCTCACTAATCAAAGAGGACTCACAACTTATATTAAGATATCTTGTGTTTTTATCCAAGTGATAAAAGTTACACATGTAAAATAAGAAGGCCAAAAGTGTTGAAAAAATGGGAGTCTCATGCACTACTAGTGGAAGAATAAATTGGAACAAGCAAGTTGGGGAACAATTTGTAGTACACATGTGTGGAAGGAGAATGTTCTTATTATTAACAGCAGAATATCCCAGACATTGTAGCATGCAGGGAATACTTTCTTAAAAAATGACATAGTGGTTACTTGGGTTGACTCACTGGAGCTAGTTTCAGATGCTGGCTGTTCTCTGCAGCCTTTCTTGCAATATGGTCCTGGCAGTACAGATGCCCTGAACCACTGGCTCACTCACTGGATTGACACACCAGCTAGAGCTACATCAGATAATGAGATGGAAGCCAATGACTCAGCATGCCAGTTGGTTGTTTCCAAATACACAGACCTTTGTTTGCCAGGGTGAAGTTTTACATCAAACTTTACATTTCAACACACATGATGGCAGAATATCAAAACCACTCCTGCAGTGATATTTGGCCCGGTGATGAGAGGCGGGCAGGTTTTTAGTGTGGACGCTTGGTTAAAATAATAAGTTTCATCATTGCTATTTGTTTTGATATTTTAAGTGAAAAACAGCAGAGGTTTTTATTCTTTTGGAAGCAGCTCTCTTGACTCAATACTTTAAATGCTCTCTGAAACCTTGAAGTTTTCCATTTGTGACAATTTCTCACTTTGTAACAACCAGGCTACTTTCTGAGCTCTTGCAACAGCCCTCAGACAGAAACTCG
Source organism: Mirza zaza (assembly GCA_008750895.1). NCBI lineage: Eukaryota > Metazoa > Chordata > Mammalia > Primates > Cheirogaleidae > Mirza > Mirza zaza. The sequence continues at coordinate 177,396 of VSMD01137974.1, read as the reverse complement.
CCCCCTTTAAAATTTTTTGCTGTTGAATATTGCAATTCTCATGTATATCCATTTCATTTCTACAAAAGTCTGAGTCTGCTTTTTGGTATGCCTCTCTGGGGGTAATTTTATTAAAATGAACTTAAATTAAACGTTATGTCATTGTTTGCTACTCATTTGAGTCAATTATTCTTTTCAACTCCAATTTTATTGAGTGCCAACAAGGTGACTCGTCATGACCTGGTGCTGGATACAATAATGGCCAACATTTATTGAACATTTATTATGTGACAGGCATTGTTCTGACAGTTTCATGTGAATTACCTCATCTATTCTTTCTATGAACTCTATGGGGTAAATGCTGTTGTCCCATTTTACAGGTGAGGAAACAATTGCAAATGGAGATTCAATCATTTGTTCTAGGTCACTCAGCTAGCAAACTTTAAGCCCGGACAGGCTGGCTTAAAGTTATATTATTATAAGTATATTCTCTTATATTAGAGAATTATACTTCTAGTTATTATGTTATTTCCCCTTTTCTAAAAAAATCAACTTTATGTTATGCCATTGATATCAAAATACAAAAGTCGGCATGGTAGATTTTTAGCTCAGCACCACAATATGTAATAACTTTTAACAAGTATAACATACTCATAGTTATCATAGTTTAGCAAAATTTTTAAACTCATTGCTTCCCTGTTTAACCTCTCAACTTCAGCGTGGGAATAAAGTGGCACTGGAGATAATGCTTCAGTGTCAGACTTGTAGGTCTTGACAATAAGCAAGTTGCAGAGGATTCAAAGCGTTGGAGAAGCAGAGTCAAGATATTTCAAGGAAAGGAACTGACTAAGATTTAGACAGCTGGTCCTTGAACCAGGCATGGAGAGTGGGGTGCTGGCGGATTGTAACGTCCCGACTTTCAGCAACTCTGGCTCCTTTCTCAGCTCTTTCTTGCTTTGTCAGTTCCTTTATGGCTAGGGTCTTGTCTCTGCTTCCAGTTCTTACGGTAACTGCTGTATAATTTTTCAAGGGTCATTTACCTCCTTTGTATTAATGCACCTCATCCCATTCTCTTAGTTTTGAATGGGGGGAAGCGAAGATAATGTTCATTTATCGGAGGAGCACACTGGCTTCCAGAGGTGTTATGAAACTTACCCAAGTCTTCATCAGTAAGTGAAGGCAGAGGTAAGAATGTAACCCTGCAACTCAGGTCTGTGGTCTCTGTCAAGAAAGCTCGTCTGATCATTCCAGCTAGAAAGGAAAACAACAACATAAAACCTATCTTGGAAAAGGTCCCTTCTTACCTGTGGACCTTGGTCTACGCTGTGATCAGACCCTATCTTCCACCCATTACTTTCAAGATTGAGCTTAAATCGCCATACCCAATAAGGTGACCCCACCGTATCCCTACCAGTCTAGATTAGAGGCCACTCCTGTGTGCACAGCCCCTAGAATCTCATGCCTACCTCCATCATAACATGTATCTCAAGGCATTTTAATTAATTCTTCTTTTTTGCATGTCTTCACTCTGAACTACAGTTCCTTAAGGACACAAATTATAATGATTTATTTTTTGATTATTATTTTTATCCCTGGTGCACAGTAGAGAGTTCCTGGAACAGAGAGGTTGCTGACTAAATATTGGGGTGAGGGAGAACCGTAATTCTTAGTTTGAAAATGACTCTCACAATATTATCACATTTGACCTTCAGCATGTTGTGATGAATAGCTCTCATCCCTCCTCACTGGCAGTGCCATACAAGGTGGGGCAGGTCACAGACTTGAGTGTCTTTGACACAATTGGTCCCAGTGCCTGGGTAACAACGAATTGTTGAAAGATGGAAAACTAAAACAGATGTTTTAGTGCTAGTAGGTTAAAGCAAACCTCTTCAAATAGTATGTAAAGTACAATGTTGTGTGATGTAGTGTTGATACATTTATAATTTCTTATAAAGATTTAGTAAAAAATCACTTCACGTAGAGAAGGATTTAAATAATTACTATAATATCTATATACTTTTTCACCAAAAGCTGGCAGCTTTAACATTTAAATAATGTAATTGAAATGCATAATAAAATGAAAGGTAGAGAAAGCATATTACTGTTCCCTAATAAAGAATATTGTTAATAAAAAGCAATAGTTTTTAAAAAGGAAGAAATAATGTAGACCAAGTGTGTAACACAATAACAGAGACATGCAAATACTAGTGACTCCTCTGGTTTAATGACTAGTTAACGCACACTTTTAAATTAAAAATTAATTACAATGTTTATTCAGTAGTTAATTAAATAATAACCTAAAATAACTAATAAATAGCAGTCATTTAAATACATGAGAATTAAATATTACAAAGCAATACTTTTGTAAAAAACATTTTGTCAGATTTTGTAAATGTTGTTGAAGGAAGAACTATCTTCCACCCAGCCACATCTGCTCCTCAAAATAAAATTGCTTTTAATGGTGTCTTCAAGAAGATCAAGACTTTAAAAGTTTAGGTTTGGACAGAGAACTCCATGTACAGTGTGTGCATCCATGCTTTGCTATCCTGTCGAGCTACTTAGTGTGTGTGTGTTTGTGTGAATGTGTGTGGAAGCACACATTTATCTTACTGTGTCTATGATAGGAATTTCCCACCAGTGCAGGTCTACAGCAAAAGACCATTGGATATGGTAGAAAGTGCCTATTTGAAACCTAATTCTATCATTTGGTAATTTGTGCTCATTACAAATTATTCAACCTCTCTGAACTTTAGTTTCTCCATATATATTAATAAAATGGAAAAAGGTGAGGTTTAGTAATAGTATATTAGCAGCTGATATAGTACATAGAATATCATACAGACAATAAATGATAGCAATTAATATTGTTATCATTATTCAGTTATATTTGGCTAATGGCTCAGTAAGTCTTAAATACAGAAGACTTGAATATCAGGGATTAGACTGGCTGCACCTTAGTGCACTTCCTTCCATTCCTGAGATCTATGACTTTGCATATTGCCTGCATCATAGTCATCAACTACAATTATTTACTAGAATAGTTATATAGTGCTTCATTTTTCCAAATTTCTTTCCAGCATTTGAAGCCCTTTGGTCTTACAGCGACTCTGTGCTCTATGGTGTTGGTGTCACCCTGATTATTTTGCAGATTAGGAAGTTAAAGCCTGAGGAGGTTAAGGGATTAACCTGCAATCATTTGGCCAGTGCTGGAGCAGGGATCAAACAGGTTTTAGGCTATAGAGCTCTACCCTTCCTGCTGTTCTCTTTTTGGTCTCTAAGCCAACAGCAGGCCAGGCACTATTTGTGAAGAGAGAATTTATCATTCAAACTAGATCATCTTGGTAAGGAAAAGGGGTGCTATTATTTATTATTCTATGATAAGAAGAATAAGTCACCATAAGCAGGATATGTGTTCACACTGGTCAGAATATAAAGAACAAGGTGTGCTTTCACACTCTAGCTTCTTTACAAAATAGCTTGGAAGTTAGAATATAATTTTAAAAACTCAAATTAACATAGAAGAGGTAGGTAAGTAATAACAGTTTTAGCTATCCAGAAAAATGGAATATATTCCTTAGACAGAGGGATATGCTTTATTTATTTCTCAGATCCCAGCCCTTGGTACAGTGCCTAGAATATAGTTGAAGCTCAATAAATGTTTATTAAATTGAAGTGGATTTCTTTGAGTTCAAGCGTTCAGTGGAAATGAGGGAGGGAAAGATATAGACAAGGTTTACACAAAGTCCTTTCCTTTTGACCCCTGGTGGCAATCAATAGTCTGTGATTATTTATATAACCTTCTCTAAGTGAGTCAGTAGTGGGATTGTTGAAATATTATTGTGCACAAGGACACAAAGCACAGTGCATACTAAGCTACAGTTAATCTTATTGTGAGGATGGTTTGGGGCAAAAAGGGCAGAGATAAAGAAATTCATTTCCTGTTTCACCAGGAAATATCCTTGTAAATATTAACCTAAGAATAATTGGTTGGTTTCATTAATGCTGGTAGAATAGTTTCTAGGATTGAAATAATAGATTTCATTCATTCAAAGGCCCCTATACTGTATGAAAAGGATAACATAGTTATGTAATCAATATGTTTTTCCTTTCATATATGACTCTCTCCTGATGCCATCATTAGGTATATACATCATAATATGCTCAATAATATGACACTGTACTGTATTTCTGGTGAGCACATCTGGAATTTATTTTGAGGTAGGAGTTGTCATATTTCATAAAATGTCCCTGAATGAATTGAAAGTGATATCATGTGTAGAATCTGTGGGTGTGACAGTTTAGTGGATAAAGGTGACACGTGGCTTCATGTTGATTAGACACACGTCCTTCAACTTACTGGGCTTCAGGGATTGGGTCTGGGAATATATAGAGGAATGTCCATCAGGTAGTCAGACTGGTCGATGAGCAACTAACCCAGGCAGCTGGGACTAGTGTCAACCACTTCTTAATAAACCTTCCCAGGCCACATTACTTCATTTGTAGTCTGCAGTGATCCTCAGGAGAAGAGCTTTTGGCGTTAGAAGGAAAGTATGATGTGGATGCTGGCTGCTAGGTCTTTCTGTGCCACTGACTACCTGGAAGTCCTTGTTGAGTCACAGACCTTTCTGGCCGTCTGGCCCTCATCTTCAAAATTAGTGCTTGGCATAAAGTATGCGCAAGGCTCATCTTGTCCCTAAGAGTTTCCTGATCTGCTTTCTGTAAATATTTGCTATCTTTCCCTGATACAAATGGTATCATAAGGTGCATGAAAACATTCATCCTCACAGTTAGTGAAATCAGGAGAATTCACCATCACCAGAAAATGTTTGAAACAAAGTCTGCTTTGGAGGATTTGTCACTCCTCCTTCCAAACTTTACTGTATGAGACTTTGCCCCAGTCCTTTCATTTTTAATCAACTTCATTCATCCTGAAAACCAAGATGAGGGTAGTTTTCAAAGGTCTAAAGGGTTGGAAAATTGTTAAGGAAAAAGGTAATTTCATTAACTGCAATTTTATGCAACTTTACTTAAGAAAGTGACTGTGTTAATTGGCTAGACTGGCTCCACATGCACATTCAAATTTATTAAGAAACGGCTGGATAGTTGTTAAGTGACCACAAGGGTTACAAAGGCTAAGGTGGAAAGTTTTCTCAATTGCACCCTCCAGTAGGAGTGAAGAATTATAACATTTTACTAGTCTGTACAATGAACCATGACTAGAAGATCAGACACACAAATGTAAACACCTTGCTCAGGAGGAGAGAAAGCAGTGAAGACATTGTGTTGCAACTGAACCAAAACACATGCAGAAGTACAGTGACCCATTCAAGAGGGAAACATCTCAAGCATCAAGATGATTACAGAAAAGGGCTCCCAGCCATGCCTTGGCTATGGCTAATAGATTTCCTGTTAATGATTAAGTAGAAGGAATCCATACAGTGCATGGGCTCAGTGAGTTCTCAAATCCCGTATCGCAGGTGACTTGAAGGTCTGTTAATGATCACTGAAGGTAAAACCTGCTTGTTGACAGCTCCCTACATTTTCTTGAGAAATTATTTAGCTCCTCTGGGATAACCATGTAGAGTTTTAGATAAAAATATTAAACTTCTATTTAGATGTACAATGTTTTAATGCAAATTTTTAACCATAAAACCAAACGCTCCATTCAGTTAAATTAATAGAATTACAAAAAGATGTAATGATAGCAATTAAGTCTTGAAAATGCAAATTTTATAGTCAAGGACAATTACCTCATTTATAGTATATTGGAATGGTGCCAGATGAAGGTAATTTAGATCTCCCTGCTCACAGTTACATCATGATGGATATCTTCATTTCATTAGTTCAGCAAAGATGGGTGAGAAGTTAGACAATACATAAAAAAAGAACTGAAGAGTATTTGACCTTTATAGTATAACTAGAACCCGAATTCAATCACTAATTTATCAACTATTTAATGAGTACCAATTATCTAAAATATTAGTGATATATTTTTTTCTGCCTTAGAGGGAAAAAACGTCTTTATTTTCAGCATCCACAAAACACTGGTTTATAGAGAGATCAGATTTCTTCAAAACCAGGCCAGGTTGTTGGTGCTTGTGAGTATCTTTATGCACTATGCGGATGACCTAATTTAATGTTGATTGGAGTGATACCAAGTCTCCCTGCAAAAGAACAATGTGTTTTTCACTAATTATCTTCTCTTTTATTTGTGCATGCTTCAAGTGATTTGTGCTGTCTTCAAATCATGGCTCTGTGAAAGCTGGACTACCTAAATGATTACTTTTGACATTTTAATATTTTACTATGTACTACCTAATGTTCCATGTTTTAACATTATCATTTTGACTGCAGTTCATTTTGCAAAACATCCAGAAATTTGTCCTTTCCACATTACAGGAAGATGAGTAACTTTACTAAAATTTAAAAGATAGCAAAACTTAATAATCAGAGTGTAGATTTTTCCAACACCCGTGTGTTTATTAATGCAATTTTTCTGCTTGTGTTCATAAATAAAACTACATCACTCCTAATCTCCTCTTTTGCCCTCTAGAGGGCACTAGATCACACTCCTGCACATAAAAGGAGCCAACTCCAAGCCCTCCTTGCTCTGGAGAGAAAATTACTCCTGTTTCAAGGAACAAATGACTATGAGGAACAGATGGTTTACTCCTTGCTACATTGTTCCTGAACAGAGGGAAAGAAAGCTTGGGAGATTTTTAAAGGCTGACTGCCCAAGTTCAACCATAGCTTGGGCACTTCCTGGATAAGTAATGTTGGGCAAATTATTTAGTGTTTTTGTGCCCTAGTTTCCTCATCTGTAATATGAGAATATTATCTACTCCATAGTGTGGTTGTGAGGATTAAAAATAATAATAGGTATAAAGAAGTTAGAACAGAGGCTACCTACAGCAAGCACTCGATTAATATTAGTTATTATTATTTTCAATACCTTTTTTGGAGCATAATTCCAAACAATGATTCTGCATTCCTGCCTCTGGGATTTCTTCCTTAATCCCATGACTAACATGGTCAAGTATTTATTAGACTTCCTGAGAAAGTCTCCCTTATGAGACTTGATACTGACCCAAAGAACTTGTAAAGAAGCTGGTGACATTGATGTAATAGATGTCAGAACAGAAAGTAAACTTCATCAAAGTCAGAGTGACATAACTGTGTCGTTTTGCTTCCTTGGTCACTATGAGGCAATAAACTCCAAACTAAAACATTTAGAGTTCACTGTAATGAAAGGTCATAGAGACATATATTAAAAAATAAAGAATATACAGGTTAGACTTGTGGTCTTTCTTCAGTATATAGAAAAGTACTCGCTTGTTTATTTTGTCTGGTTTATTTAAATGCCATATATGGTAAAGAGTCATTAGGGATTATTTTCCCTCTAGAACTTATTCAGTGGCTAGAAAGGCAAGTAGTGGTTTTGAAGTTCGACCTTTGTGTCTAGTGATGATACTCTAGTCTTTGTACATTCTTTTTTTTTGGTTTATGGAGAGTGAGAGTTTTCCCAAAGTTTTCACCTTGTTGATGGTGGTGGTTGTAACAAACCTCTACTTTCTTTGTCTTCCTGATATCTATATTTATTTATTGAGGTAAATATATCAAATATTAATTTTGAATGTTAAAAAACTGCTTTAGCAATATTCTTAAACATATATTCTGAAGGTGAATTCTCAAAACATGTCTTATCCAAGAATCAATGTAAGAAACCTGATAAATCTTTGGTTATATGCAAGTTCAAATAAATATTTAAAATTAATTGTCCTGATCCTTTTAGCAAAAATAAGAATTCATCAAAAAGCCAACTGGAAGTCTGCTGTATAAGTTCTATTAGATCTGCTTTTTAATAAAAATAATTCTCACTAGAGTTAAATGGTATCTCATTGTGGTTTTGATTTGTATTTCTCTGATGATTAGCGATGTCAAGCATTTTTTCATGTTTGTTACCCATTAGTCTGTCTTCTTTTGAAAAGTTTCTGTTCATGTCCTTTGCCCAATTTTTAATAGCGTTGTTTGATTTTTTTTCTTGCTCATTTTCCGGAGTTCTAAATAGATTCTATTTATCAGCCCTTTATCAGATGTGAATATTTTCTCCCATTCTGTAGGTTGTCTGTTTGCTCTCATGGTAGTTTCTTTGGCTGTGCAGAACCTTTTTAATTTGATCAGGTCCCATTTTTTTTATTTTTGTTGTTGCTGTGATTGTCTTTGGGTCTTCTTCATAAATTCTTTGCCTCGACCAATGTCTATAAGAGTTTTTCCAACATTTTCTTCTAGAATTCTTATAGTTTCATGCCTTAAGTTTAAGCCTGTTATCCACCATGAGTTGATTTTTGTGAGAGTTGAGAGGTGCAGATCCTGTTTCAGTCTTCTACATGTGGCTATCCAACTTTCCCAGTGCCATTTATTGAATAAGGATTCTCTTTCCAAGTGTAGGTTTTTGTATGCTTTGTCAAAGATTAGATGGCCATATGAGGCTGGTTTTATTTCTGGGTTCTCAATTCTGTTCCATTGGTCTATGTCTCTGTTCTTGTGCTAGTACCATGATGTTTTAGTTACTATAGCCTTATAGTATAGCTTGAAATCTGGTAAATTGATGCCTCCCAATTTGTTCTTTTTGCTTAATATTGCTTTTGCTATACAGGGTCTTCTCTGGTTCCATATGAAGCATAGGATTATTTTTTTCTAGATCTGTGGAAAATGATGTTGGTATTTTAATCGGGATAGCATTGAATCTGTAGATCACTTTCGGTAGTATAGACATTTTAAGAATGTTGATTCTGCTGCCCCATGAGTATGGTATGGTTTTCCACTTGTTTACATCCTCTGCTATTTCCTTCCTCAGTGTTTCATAGTTCTCCCAGTAGAGGTCTTTCACCATCTTAGTTAAATATATTCCTAGGTATTTTATTTTGTTTGTTGCTGTTGTGAAGGGTATTAAGTCTTTCATTTGGTTCTCAGTTAACTGTTGTTGACATATAGGAATGCTACTGATTTCTGTACATTGATTTTTGTAGCCTGAGACTTTGTGAAGTTATTTATCAATTCCAGTGGTCTCATGGCAGAATCTTTGGGGTTTTCTAGATATAAGATCATATAGTCAGCAAAGAGCGATAGTTTGACCTCTTTGCCCCCATTTGGATGCCCTTGAGTTCCTTCTTTTGTCTGATTGCTCTGGCTAGGACTTCCAGCACTATGTTAAATAGAAATAGTGATCAAGGTCAAACTTATCAGGTTTCAGTTTCTAAGCAGGAATGCTTTCAGTTTTTCCCCATCATTCAGTATGATGTCGACTGTGGGTTTATCATTTTTAGGTAGGTCCCATCTATGCCTATTTTGTTAAGTGTTCTTATCATAAACGGGTGCTGAATTTTGTTAAATGCTTTTTCTGTGTCTATTGGGAGGATTATGTGGTCTTTATTTTTACTTCTATTTATGTGTTGAATTACATTTATAGATTTGTGTATGTTGAACCACCCCTGCATCTAGGGGATGAAGCCTACTTGGTTGTGATGGTTTATTTTTTTGATAAGCACCTGAATTCAGTTTGCTAAGATTTTTTTGAGAATTTGCACATCTGTGTTGATAAGGGATATTGGTCTGTAGTTTTCTTTTTTTTGTTGCATTCTTTCCTGGTTTTGGTATCAGGGTGATGTTGGCTTCATAAAATATGGTCGGGAGGATTCCTTCCTTCTTGATGTTGTGGAATAATTTCTGCAGGATAGGCACCAGTTCTTCTTTGTAAGTCTTGTAAAATTTGGCTGTGAAACCATCTGATCTGGGACTTTTCTTTTTAGGAAGGTTTGTTATTGCTGCTTCAATTTCAGTACTTGGTATCAGTCTGTTCAGGAATTCTATTTCTTCCTGATTGAGCCTAGGGAGGCTGTGTGTTTCAAAATGTCCCAAAAAACAAATGTTGGCGTGGATGTGGAGAGAGAGGAACACTCATAGACTGCTGTGGGACTGCAAACTAGTACAACCTCTGTGGAAAGTAATATGGAGTTACCTCAAAGAGCAAAAAGTAGAACTGCCATTTGATCCAGCAATCCCATTACTGAGCTATACCCAAAGGAAAAAAAAAAAAAACACATTCCATAAAAAAGACATCTGCACTCTAATGTTTATAGCAGCACAATTCACAATTACAAAGATGTGGAAACAACCCAAGTGCCCGTCAATACATAAGCAGATTAATAAAATGTGGTATATGTATACCATGGAGTTCTACTTAGTAACAAAAAACAATGCTGATATAGCATGTCATGTATTATCTTGGATAGAACTGGAGCCCATTCTACTAAATGAAGTATCCCAAGAATGGAAAAAACAAGCACCACATGTACTCACTATCCAGTTGGTATTAACTAATCAACACTTATGTGCACATATAATAGTAACATTCATCGAGAGTTGGGCAGGTGAGAGGGGTGAGGAGGCGATGGGTATATTTACAATTTATGGGGGCGGTGCACACCATCTGCAGGATGGACATGCTTAAGGCTCTGACTGAGGGCGGGGGCAAAGGCAATATATATAACTTAGACTTTTGGACCCCTGTAATATACTGAAATGAAAAAAAAATTGAAAATTAAATTAAAAAAACATCTGCTTTGCCCCGGAAGCCCATTGTGGCTAAAATCAACAGTGCACCCTTTGTCTGGATTGTACTTCTCAAACTCTCATATTTTCAAGTGCCTTGTAAGCATTTCAGATATATTTGTGTTGATTTAAAGAACTTGTTTGATCATTGTTAACAAACTAATTGACTATCATAGTAACAGGTTAGATAGTCAGTTAATGCCACCTTATAATCAAATCAACTCTACATCCGAGTATCTCTTGGCATTCTTGTGGTCTGATCCATGAGTGGCATGATCACACACATCAATCTTTTCACACCCATCCATAATGTATATGCAAGATGAAGGGAGATTCATATATTTATTTTCACTCTTTGTAATGGATAAGTCTGTATGATGTAATGTCTGTATGATGGGTAATGCACCCTATTCTCATAACATTAGGATAGAATCTAAAGCTTCACTGTTCTGTTTAAAAAGAGAAATAATTTGATGCCCTTAGTTAAAATTGTTTCCTATGCAAAACCACCAATTTCTAGCATTAGAGAAAACAAAAGTGTGTCTCATACTACTGTGTCTCAGTTATAAAAATCTCATCTGTGATCATAATAGGATATTGATTAGTGTGGATGCCGTACAAAGCTGAATTGCATTTCTTGGTGGAGCACAAAAGGTCACTGTTTGATTACTCAATAACTTTTCAAATACAAGAAATGCTATTTAAAAGTATGCTTGAATGATTGGGCTGTGCTATAAGAGAGAAATAAGGGGAAATAGTACTTTCTTCATAAAGGTAGTTAGACATTAAATTCTTACATTATCTTTTATTTATTTATGTTTAATATTCTGTAATATTTTATATACAACATAAACCATGAAATCAAAATATAAGTGCAATTTTTACGTGTTATCCATGTGATATCTAAATTATGAAACATGTAAGTCCCTTGTCTTTTTAGGCATTTATTGAGTTTGTCAGTGGAGCTATCTTATATTTAATAGCACTTATTTTCTTTGATCATAAATGTAAGGCATTTTGTATTATATTATAGCAAATATGAAAAATGCAGAACTATATAAAAAAGATAATTACCCATAATTTTGATATTCTTGTTAATTTCTATTCTTCCTTCTTTTTATTTATAAAAATAATACAATATCTTGTTATATATTTATTACATCTAATACAAATTATAAAATTAGGATCCTCTTATAATAATTATTATAATAGTATTTAATGATTTTTTCTTCTTTTATATTAACTAGGAATATACTTTTATAAATATTAAATATTATTGAAAAGTTGAATTTTAATGGCTGCATATTGTTCTAAATTATAAATACCTCATAATGTATTTAACCTGTTGGTTTGTGCTCATAAAATCTCCTAAATTCTCCTTTCCATGTGACTTATTATTTGATTGTTAAGAACCCTGTATGATGAACCTAGCATCATCCTCTCTGATCCCATTATCTTCTTTTCACATTGTCACTATGTTCCTTCACTCATATCTCTGTTAGGCATTCCAGGTTCCTCTTTAACTACCGGTACCCTTGCCCCTTCCTGACTCTCACTATTTGCCCAAACAAGTATTCACCTTTGATGGGTTGATTAACTTCAATCTGATTTGGCAAAAATAAAGACATCTTATTGAATCTATCACAAAGGCTGGCTAACTATTCTAACACATGATTACATTATTATTATTATTGCTATTCTAAGAAAGTTGAATTTTGTACCACATGTACCAGGAAGTCATTGATATGAGTAAGACAGCTTTGACTTCAGCTCAAGCACTGATATTGTGTGAGGATCATAATGTATATATTTAAATACACCAAGAATGAAGGCAAAGAGACCCATTAGGAGGCTACTGTAATAGCTCCAAGAAAGATGTTAAGAGCCCAAGATGGGCAACGGTAATCTGTATGGAGGAAAAGTGAAAGAATTAAAGATTTTAAAATGCAAAATCATTAATTTCTAATATTGATTGGTAGTATTAAGCATTAGAGAAATGTAGAAGTTGATAGTGATTCCAGATTTCTTACTTACATGATCCTGTTAGATCCACCAGCTGAGATGGAGAGCATAAGATTAAGAACACATTTTGGGGAAGGAATGCAATTTATGAAACTTTGGACTTATTAACATTAATGTGCTTTGTAGTCCTTTCAATAGTTATATCAGGCAGGCAGCTGGGTATGAAAATTTATATCCCAGGAGATTTATTCTGCTTGAAGATATAAATCAAATTTTATCTACATATAATCTAAAGCCATGCATTTGTCCAGGAAGAAATAATAGAAAAAGAAATTGACTAAGGAAAACCAAAAGAACGCTTATGTTTAAAATTGTGAGCCAAGGAGAAGAAACCCATAAAGAAATAAGGGAAAGAGTGGTGGGGAAAATTGGTGAATCAAAAAGTCTGGTATAAAATCAAGGGAATAGTTCTAAAGAGAACATAATCAACACCAGTAAGTGAAACTGACAGTCTAGCAAGATAAGAACTAAAAGCATCTACATGAGAGTTCAGTGGTGGCCTTAAGGAGATTGGTTTACATGGAGTAGGAGAAAGATTTCTGTGTTAAGTATTGGATGGGAAGCAAGGGATTGAGCCCTTAATTGTGGAATTCCTCCTACCTGTTCATGTTTGAGAAGTTTAGAAGCAAAAAGAACAGAGAAAGGCCATTGCTAGATGGGAATCCAAGGTCAATGGAACAGTGGTATTTGTATTGCTTTGTTTTTTTTAATTTATTTTAAATTTTTTTATTTTTAATTATTATGGGTACATAATATTTGTGCATATTTATAGGGTACGTGTAATGTTTTGATACAGGCATACAATGTATATTAATCAATCAGGGTAATTGGGGTATCCATCATTTCAAGCAGTTGTCATTTCTTTGTATTAGGAACAGTCCAATTCCACTCTTTTGTTTAAGGTATACCATAACTTATTGTTGACTATAGTCACTTTGTTGTGCTATTAAATTTAAATTTAAATAGCCACAGTGGCTTTTGACTTCTATATTAGATGGCATATGTTCAAAAGAGTTGGAGGAAAACAGCCATGATTTGTTGTTGTTGTTGTTATTGTTTGTTTTGTTTTGTTTTTTTATTACAAAGTATTAAGGGGGAGAATATTTTTGGTTACATGGATTGCTTTTGTAATGCTTAAGTCAGAGCTATAAGAGTGTCCATCACCCAAATAGTGTTCATTGTACCCATCAAGTAGGTTTTTGCCCCACCCCTTCTTCCTGCTTGATTTTCACTAAGTTTTACATTCCTCTGTGCACGTGTGTGCTCACTGGTTATTTCCAGTTTAATAGCAAGCAAGTATGTATGGTGTTTGTTTTTCCACCATTATGATATTTCATTTAGGATAATGGTCTCCAGTTCCATCCAAATTACTGCAAAAGGTATTAATTTATCATTTTTATAGCTGAATAGTAATTCATGGTAGACATATACCACATCTTGTTAATCTACTCCTAAATCGAGGGGCACTTTGGTTGATTCCGCATATTTGCAATTCTGAATTGTGCTGCAATAAACATTCAAGTTCAGGTGTCTTTTCAATATAATGACATATTTTTCCTTTGGTTAGATACCTAGTAGTGGAATTGCTGGATCAAATCTTCATACTGTTTTCCATAGAGGTTGTACTAATTTGCAGTCCCACCAACAGTGTATAAGCATTCATTTTTCTCTGCATCTATACCAACATATGTTGTTTTTAGACTTTTTAATAAAATCCATTCTAACAGAGATCAGATAATTGTGGTTTTCTGACCACATTGTGATAACCTCATTGTGGTTTTAATTTGCATTTCCCTGATGATTAGTGACATTGAGCATTTTCTCATATGGTTATGGCCATTTGTCTATCTTCTTTTGCAAAGCTTCTGTTCATGTCTTTGGCCCACTTTTTAATGGGGCTGTTCTTGCTGATTTGCTTGAGTTCATTGTGGATTCTGGATATTAGCCCTTTTTTGGACCTATAGCTTGCAATATATTCTCCCTTTCTGTAGGTTGCCTGTTGGCTGTGTTGATTATTTTTCTTAGATGTGTAGAACTCTTTTAGCTTAATCAAATCCCATTTATTTATTTTTATTGTTAATATGATTGCCATTGGAATCTTAGTCATAAATTCTTTGGCTAGGTTGACATATAGAAGAGTTTTTTGTACATTCTCCTCTAGAATCCTTATGGTTTCATGCCTCCTATTTAAGTCTTTTATACATCTTGAATTAAGTTACCACAGAAATACAAAACATCATCCATGAATACTATGAAAATCTCTACACACATAAACAAGAAAACTTATAGGAAATGGACAAATTCCTGGAAACATGCAATCTCTTGAGACTCAACCAGAAAGAAATAGAACTCCGAACAGACCAATGATGAACAATGAAATTGAAGCAGTAATAAAAAATCTTCCAACAACAACAACAAAAAGCCCCAAACCAGATGGATTCACAACCAAATTCTACCAGACCTACAAAGAAGAACTGGTAGCCACACTACAGAAGTTATTCCATAGCATAGAGGAGGAGGGAATGCTTCCCAAATCATTTTATGAAGCCAGTATAATCTTGATACCAAAGCCAGGAAAGAACAGAGCAAAAAGAAAACTACAGATCAATATCCCTTATGAATATAGATGCAAAAATCCTCAATAAAATACTAGCACATCAAAAAAATAATCCACCATGACTAAGTGGGCTTCATCCCAGGGATGCAAGGATGGTTCAACATATGTAAATCAGTAAATATGATTCATCACATAAACAGAAGCAAAAACAAAGACCATATAATCATCTTAATAGATGCAGAAAAATCATTCAACAAAATCTGGCACCTTTTCAAGATAAAAAACCCTCAACAAACTAGGCATAAAAGGAAGATATCTCAAAATTATAAAAGCCATATATGACAAATTATAAAAGCCATATATGACAAAAGCCACAGCCAACATAATGCTGAATAGAGAAAAGTTGAAAACATTCTACCTAAGAATTGGAACATGACAAGGATGCTAACTGTCACCACTTCTATTCAACATAGTGCTGGAAGTCCTAGCCAGAGTAATCAGGCAAGGAAAAGAAAGAAAGTGTATCAGGAAAGGGGAGATCTAAATATTTTTGTTTGCTGATGACATGATCGTGTATCTAGAAAACCCCAAATACTCCACCAAGAGACTCTTGAAATTGATAAGTAAATTCAGAAAAGTCTCAGGTTACAAAATCAATGTACACAAATCAGTAGCATTTCTATACACCAATAACAGTTAAGCTGAGAGTCAAACAAAGCAAAGACTCAATACTATTCACAATAGCTACATGGAAAAGAAAATATCTATGAATATATTCATCCAAGGAGGTGAAAGACCTCTACAAGAAGAACTGTGAAACACTGAGGAAAGAAATCGCAGAGGACACAAACAAATGGAAAAACATATCTTGCTCATGGATCAGCAGAATCAACATTATTAAAATGTCCAAACTGATTGGCAAATTCAATTAAATCCACATCAAAATACCAATGTCATATTTCACAGATCTAGAAAAAATAATTCTACACTTCATTTGGAACCAGAACAGAGCCCAGGTAGCCACAGCAATCCTAAGTAAAAGGAGAAAATCTGGAGGCATCACATTACCAGACTTCAAACTAAACTATAAGGCTACAGTAACCAAAACAGCATGGGATTGGTATAAAAATAGAGACATAGACTAATGGAACAGAATAGAGAACTCAGATATAAAACCATTCACCTACAGCCAACTAATTTTTGACAAAGCATACAACAACACATGCTGGGGAAATGAAAGTCTATTCAATAAATGGTGCTGGATAGCCATATGAAGAAGAATGAAACAGGACCCATATCTGCTTTTGTTTTAGAATAGGAAGTATTTCAGCCTGTCCCTAGATTCTAAAGAGTAAGATCTAGCATAGAAGGATGTTTAAAGGCAATGAAGAGGTATGTGATCTAGCAGAGAGAAGGTGACATTGGCTTTGAAGAGGAATAGGGAGACCACACATTTTCAAATCCTGAGCTCTACACTTTAATCCAATTTACTTCCTCACTACAGGTAGATTCTGTGTGTGTGCGTGTGTGTGTGTGTGTGTGTGTGTGTGTGGATAAAGTAATTTTTTTTCTTTGCCAATTACCTGATACTGAATAGAGTTTAATTTCATTACTTAGCTAAATTGTTAGATGTAAATTTTCAGATTCAGATTTTTAAAATCTTATTATTTTCTTTAAAGTATTCTATCTTTTCTTCAGTCTAAATTTTTGTATCTCCCATATCTAACCCCTGAGCTTTGTCCTTTTTACTTTTAGAGAGATGAGGCTGCAAAAACAGATTGCTTCCAGGATTAATTATACAACAAATGTGAGTGGTTCATATACAATAAACATGTACAATGGCAAGAATAGCAAAGAAAGTTAACTGGAAAAACCCCCTTACCAATTTTACTAAAAGCATTTATACAGTAAGGACAGAATGCTGAGTTTATAATAAAAAAATTGAAAATATTCTCCAAAATGGGCATCAAAATGGAAGTTTTATGAAAACCAAGAGTAAAGGGCTCTATGTAGAAATCTGTGTGAGGAATGGGAAGGAACCTGGACTTCTGTAATAAGGACTCCTTCATTATGTCTTTTAAATAATATTTTTAATTATGCAAGTAGTATGTGAATTTATTTTCATAATAGCTTTCAATTTACAAACAGCCCCATCAATTCACATGTATATTCAAACTCATTACAAACCAATGAATTTCGTCCCCTATTTAGTTTTTACTAAGTCCTTTCAGGTTATACCATCAGACTGATTTAAAGATTTTCTCTGTATAATGAAACAGTGGCCTATGGTTTTCTATTATCATTTCTCTTTCCTTCATATTTGTATCTAATTCTCTTTTTATTAATATCTTTGAATAGAAGAATCCAGTAGTTTAGCACAATTTCTTTTTAAATAGTTACAAATATTTTAAACTATTTGTATCATTAGATAACCCTACAAAATGGCATATATTTTTTATTTCTTGTGCATATGTGGGATTCAGTTTGCCCTAGAAGAAAATATGGGTACCTATGAGGGAAGATTCCAACCAATATGAGATGAAAATATCCAACTGAATCCTAACATCTTAAGGCACTCTGTTGTCTTCCCAACTGACATAAACTTGTCACCAGATGTTTTCCTCTAAACTGACTGTAAACATTGATTCTCTTTGTCAGAACCAAGACACTATCCTAGTCACATCTAAATAAAGATATTTTGTAAATAAATTGATGAGGAAGAGATTGCACAACATGATAAATATGTTATAATAGAAATTGTTTCATTTTAAATATTTATGTAATTGAGATAATGCTTCAATTGGGACAATCTCTTTTCCTTTTAGTTTAATTAAACATTTTCAAAATATCCTTTAGAAAAGCACTACTAACTTTTCCTGAGCAGCCACAGCAATTTTCACATACTTTTGTTGTTGCACTATCGTATTATATAATTAATAATGTTCACAAATTTATCTTTTCATCTGGACCATGAACTCCTCAGGAACAGGAGTTGTGTTTATTCATCGTTGACTATTCAAGTAAGTAGATAATGTTAACTACTGCCTCTCCACCTCTTTAGGATTCCAAGACAAGACTAGAAAACATGGAATTCTGAGAGCTGAGAACAGGTAAGTTTATGGAATGACCAGCAACATCCAGAGAGAAACTGAGCCAGAGTGCAAGGGTCATCCTGCTCAAGGAGAAATGGGAGTTAAATTCACATCCATTTTTCCATTGCGAAGGGCAAGTGTGGAGCCCTTCAATGACAGGGGTAACAACAAGAGGCCAAAAAATCAGGGAAGTGCAACAAGATAAATGGTGATATGCAGAGGGCAATTGAAGGAAGAGAGTCAAGAAATTTGAATGTCTGTAGTGTCAGGGCACTTGGGGGTTAATTTGCATGTTATCATTAATATATTGCATGGAAACAGGGGAATCACACACACACACACACACACACATACACAGAGAGAGAGAGAGAGAGAAAGAGAGAGAGAGAGGAGAGAGAGAGGAAAGTGCTGTCCCCAAGGGAGCTATGATTCTCTGCTTATATTAAGATACATAAGACCAATTGTCACAACTTATGGGGCCTTTGATGATGCTATTCTTTTCTTAGCCAAGTCTAGGACACCTCTAGCCTTCCTAATGACGATGTTGGTAATAATGGCAGTGATCACAACATAAGCCCATTTGCCCAAAATGCCATGGAAAATGATGTATACACCTGGTAGTGTTCAACAATGATTTGGATAGAAGTACCTTGTCAATAATAAGGGACTAATATATAGTTACTGGTTTGACTTGAAAAAACAGTATCACCTTAACAAATACATCCATTAGAGGAGTAGGCAAAATATTTCCAAAGGTGCATGTAGAGGCAGCATCTTTATTGGTCTGAGGCAAGAGGAAACAGCCAGAGAACTGCTGTTACTCTCCCAGTCATTTCTGTAGGAAGGCTAAAGAGCATTCTGTGAGCTTTTCTGGTTGATTTATTAAAACTTTTAAGGAGAAAGTGGTGGGAATTCAGGAACCGTTTGAATAATGAGTAGGAGAGTTTGCAGAACAAGATGGCATCCCACAAATAGAAGCACAGAAAGCGGAGGTGAGAATGGGGGAAACAGACAAAAGAGCTCACCTGAAAGGAGTGAAGAAGATGCACAGGGGAATAGGTTATCTCGTACAAAGTTTAAATGCCATAAGATGTTTTTATTGTACCAAGGAAATAGATAACGTATAGCAGACAGCTGACTGCAGCTGTTTATGATTAGCATTGCACTCGGCTCCCATTGTCCTGGATTCCGTTCCGCTCTAAATAAACCTGGATTGATTTAGTTCTCATCAGCATCATACAACTTACTCATACTGAGGCGCTTACTAGGCTGCACAGATAGATGTTACTTCTAGATCTTTCATCTTCTGAGCCATTTGCACAGTGTGAGGATCTGATGTTCCCTAACTAGGTAATGGGATTACTATATTTTGAAATGGTCCCTTTGGGACAATCTTTATGCAGTTTCCTGTTTCCTGTCAGGATGGTTTAACCTATACAATGCAAAGAAGGGTTGCAGAAGGTTTAAATATTTAAAAGTAAAGCTAGTTTGAGCTGCATAAAGTAACTGCTACCTGCAGCAAAGAAAGCATCAGAAATGCTTGGTTTTTTACCTGAGAAATCCTGGAAAAGCTGGCTTTTGTCAGTAATTTGTATCACTTTACATTCCTTCCAAATGGATGCAGTTTATAAAGTCTTGGGAAACAAGACTTTGTTTGTTCACATACTGAGAGGACTCAACTAGGCTTCCCATCCTCCTCTTGTTTGCTGGGCCTAGCTTTGCCACATTTTGCAGGACTTTAATGAGCAGGGAATTATTCACAATTAATGATAGCCAATTGCTACAGTGGGGAATATACACTTATAAAATTATGACAAATAGCCACACACCGTGTGATCAGAGTATACAAATTACAGCATAAGCAGAAAATAGTTATGCTTGATTGGAGCAATTAAATGTTTTCTTTTAAAAAAACTCCAGTGAGAATATTTTAGAAAATGGTTTTTTAATCATCTGTAGAACTGTTAAAATTATTGTCTCATAATAGTTTTAAAATACGCCATGTTTAGAATTAACTGTAATCCCTCTGCACGGCCATGAGATTCTCCCCGCAGAAACCTGTTTACTTGAAACTTATTTTTAATCACAGACTTAACATTACATCGTTCTCATTATGAATGAAATGACAGTAATTTTCTAGGACCATAAAATGAGACATTTGGCTTCCACGAATGAGCAAGAACTGCCCACTGTACACAGTCAGATTAGGGAAAAGGTAATCCTAAACAAATATGCCTTGTCACCTTGCAGTTGGACTGTCCCCACCAGATCAGAACTTGGCTGGAGTTTGGGGGGAAATTCTAAGGAGCTCCTAGAGGGAGCCTTGATTACTACACAGGGCCACTAGAGACAGGAAGCTGAGGAAGCCACTTGGGTTCATCTAAGAACGGATCGTGGAGACTGGGAACTCTATGAGGAAAGAGGGCTAGTGAACAGAAGATGGTCGAATTGGCTTCTGTGCTTTTTCTTTCTTTGTTTGAGGGGTCTGGGGAGAATAAAGGAAGGGAAGAGCTAAGCTGTTAATAGGTGGGAGTAATGGGGCACCTGTTGTCTCACCAGGACCCAGGAACAAAGTCTGACCTCTACTGAAACCAGGCCGCCTCCTCTTTTCTGCACAGCTTTACAACTTAGGATAGCGTTGGGAACCTACCTGAATGGATTCCATGGCCCTTCAGGAATGTCGGGGACATGGAGAAACAGAACATACTTAGGCAAGAGTGCATGCCCGGGAAGGACCTAGCAAGGGAGAGAGGGAACGCACCGACAGGGCACAGGCTTGGTTCTGACCCCAGATGTGCTAGTCCCCAGGACTTCCAGAAATAGGATCAGGATGGAGTGCCTTCCTCAAGAGCTAGAGGCATACAGCCAGCAATGTTTACCTAAATAATGCCAGCAACACCTATTCACAGCCACAGGCTGATCAGCTCTGATAATATTTGCTTTTTATCAGTTTAATAAATTAAACTTTGGAAACTTTTAATAGCAATACATTTTTTTTTTCTTGAAGAGCCCCAAAGACTCCCTAAAGACACTGAATGCAGAAACTTGCCTTGAGAATGCATGCACTTGCCAGAGGCATGTTTTAGAACTTTGGCCACAATGGCCGAATGCTTCCTGAAATACCCAGTTTAGAAAATTGTCTAATAAAAGTTGTATTCTGTTTGAGGATTTACTAAGTGAAAGGCACTGTGTTTTACATATACTAACACATTTAATCTCTGCAACATTTGCTTTTACAATAGCTTTCAAAGTAAGAAAACTAAGGCTCAGGGAGATAAAATAAGTTGGTGATAATAGAAAAAAAGCAAATACTGAATAGCACTTAGACTGAAACTATTTCTTTCTGATTCTAAATACCAACTTGGTAATAAGAAGGTACTTTTTTCTAGCTTGATATAATGGTGTTATTTTTTGTTGGGGTGGGTGAAAGTGTTACCACAGATGTGAAATGTAATGGGAAAAAAAGATACCTATCCTGATTTCACTTTAACTGTGCGTTCAACCAAAGTTTAAAAATGTTTTCACTGTCTTATGATCACAATAATTAAAAAAAATTTAAACTATTATTATTTAAACTATGGGAATATGCTTTTCTAGATCTTTCATATATACCAATACCAAGTTGATTCAACTTGATAGTCTTCTTTCTTCATGTGATATTAAAATGACATGAATTTTCCTAATTTGACTTACATTTAATTAATTAAAGTCATATTAAGTGAGAAATGTATCTTCCCCCTGCCTGAAAACATGTCTCACCCCATTTATTTGGAAATTTACACACTTTCCCCAGATTCCACTCCTTGAAGTTTGTCTATATGTTCACATGGAAAGAAGGCTTCTCAGGTGCCCTTGGGTACACAGCCACCTGCTACCCCCAGTCACAGTCCTCTCCCAGGGTTACACAGCTCCTGGGAAAAATCTACACTGGGTTCAGCGTAAGCGATCCTTCTTCCTGACTTTTCAGGTATTGCTTAACCTTTCCTAGGCAATATGGGTTGACGAGATGTGTCTGTTGTAGAGTTACCCACCTTATTCAGATGCGTGAAGGGAAGCTGTTTTACTCACCAAAAACACATCTCTATACAAACACCGTAAGAAACCTGATTTACCTTATGGAATGAACATAAGTTTTGTGGCTTTAAATTCACACAGTGCTGTCTCCAAAGTCTATGAGGTAAGGAGTCTAGCCAACTGCTATGGATTGTGAAAATTTGTTCCTTTCGTTCTCTGCAATGGTTGCTTCACTTTCAGCATCCTTGTAATCTGTAAGGTTCCCAATTGAGCCCGGATCCTCATAGTATGTAAAAATAGTAAGGCATCCATTTACCCCAATAAAAGTGTGTTTATGACTTTAAGCAGAACTCAGGAAATTTCCACAACAGACAACTTCTGAATAAATATACTTGATCAAATTAAGTAAAGGTAATCCTGTTACCCACTGAAAACCTGGGGATCTAAACCCAGGGTAGATCCTACTGTTAAGAAGCAAAAACTTGGAATTTGTAAAATAGCAAATGGCTAAATATTCTGTAAATCCCCAGCTCTATTTCCCAGTTCTCATTTACGTGTTTAATTGTTTACAATAAGACCTCCTTGCAGCAGAAACAGAAAGACAACGTGTTTGAGTGCACTGATGTGTGGTATCAACTGAAACCCACACAGGATCTTGGTCTACCTGCTGGGTTTAATTTCAGTATACATTCATAGGATTAATTTTGTCTTTCTTCAGTATATCAAACTGCTCTCAGTCGTTTGTATTTCACATCTTAAGCTTTAACCTACAACTTAAAGTGGACTTATGATTACTAAGAATATTTTTTAATTTGAATTCTAAAGACCCTCTATCACAGAAGATTATAGAGCCTGGTTCTTTACCTGAGATTTACAAATCACACACACAAACACACACACACCCAGAATCCCTCAAGAAAAGTCAGAGAATTTATTGCCCTGGATGGGAAGAATTACTTGTTTCTTTTTACTGGCAATTAACAGAAATTTTTAGCATTTCCTTTCATTTTTAATATAGTCTAAAAACCATAGTAGCATTAGAGATACTTATGATTTTGTCACCAGTAGAAATTACAAGTATTTTCATTTCTCATTGTTACAAATATGCTGAAATATGATTCATGTTCCTCAGACATTGTGGTTGTTATTAGATCCACCGATTGATCTTACTACTTAATAGATTGAGAAGGAAGTAAGTATGTGCATTACTATATCAAAATCCTTTATATTTTGATAACTTTAATATAATCAGTTTCCTTTGTACTATTAAGTATTTTATTTTATATATTTAAAAATGTTATTCTGAGAGCAGATCCATAGACTGTCATCAGATTGCTAAAGAAATCCGTGAGTCAAGAAGAGTTAAAAAAAAACCTCACTCCATGTTACATAAAAATTTATGTCTCTATGAACGTTTAGGATCAAAGTGGAAAAAAATGTTTTCACTTTCTATTCTGCATAGCTTTTAGCACATCAGGGCTTAATTAAACCTTGTTATGATGCCTTTTTCCATAAGATATCTTCATGGTTCTATAAAATGTTTCTGTAAACATCATTTTATGAGAACTGGTTGAGCACCCAATCTGTGTTTGCTCCTAAGCAAGAGGATGAGAAATAAAAACATAATATAACTCATGTTATATTTGCTCTCAAAGATACTGCAATCAAGCTGAGTGACCAGGCTATGATTTAGAAAACAACTAGAGAGTAATTATGTTCTAAGTTCTCTGGTGCTAATAATAAGTGCAAAAGAAGAGTTCAGAAAAATGAAAAGATATGCACATGGGTGCGAGACGCTGGGGAAGCTTGCATGGAGTGCTGAGGCTCAGGCTGGGAACAGGTATGGTTAGAATTCCAGTAGCCAGAGGAGAGAGAGCCCCTGGAGCAGGATAAAGACACAGGGCAGAGCAAAGACAGGACAAGAACTGTCACAGTCTGTGTTCTCATCCTATTTTATTTTTCTTCATAGCACTTAAAACAATCCAGTATGCTTGTATTGAATCATAATAGGTTTCCAATTAAGCCATAAGATCAAGATCTTTGTTTCCCTCACTGATATAGACACAGCATGAATGAATAGTGCATGGTACATAGTAGATGCTTGATAAGCATTTGTTGAAGGAAGAAAGAGCAGAACAAAACGAGGGAAGGAGAGATGGAGAGAGAGAAAAAAAATAAGACAAAAAGAAGGCAGTAGCAAATGTGTGGGCTGAGAAAACTGAAGAGAACATTCTGAATATAGCAAAGCACGTGTGCCCCAAGAAAGTGTGAGTACGTGTGGGGTGGTTAATACTAACAACACCCACAAGAGAAGTAATCTTTATAACCAGTAACTGGGAGCCAATCTGAGAAGCTACAAGGCGTTCTATGTAATGAGCTCATTTACATCAAAGTACCTAATTTAGGCCTGAGAACCTAACAGGGACTCAAGAAATGTTAACTCTGCCTTCTTGATATTTATGCATTTAAGTTTCAAAGCTCAGTAGCTCAAGCCTCACTTGAATTGCAAGAAGTGCTTCATTACAGATATTTATAGATTTTAGAAAAATTCAAGTAAAAATCTTTTACTCTAGAAAATCTTTACCAGGTAGAATCTTCCTAACTGGCTTATACTGTTACGCTGCATACTGGTTTATGGCATTTCTTAGGTTCCTATAGTGGCTCATTCAATACTTTATTGACCACTTAGAAAAACATTAAGACCCAGGCATGATATTTAGCTCATCTTAAGGCCAAACTTGTGCGGAGAAATTCAATTTAATAAAAGGTAGGAGCTGTGGAACTCTTAGATATTATCCAGTTTAATCCCTGCACTTCTCAGGTTAAAAACAAACAAACAAAACACTCAGAGAGATATGACTCTTGTCCAACTGGAACATAACTTCCCTTATTCACAGAACTGTTTTCTCTGCAGCGTTCTCTGCTGGTATCTTCAGTAAACTTTCACCAGTATTACCTCAAAGTTACAGTATTTCAGCTGCCCCTTTAAGTGGCAGTGCCTGGCACACATATCGTAAGTGTTCAATTAACATTTTTAAATGGAAGGAAAGAAGAAAACAAGGAAAGAAGACAGACAGAAAAGGGGAACAAAAGAAGGGACAAAGGAAAGAAGGGAGGAAACATGAATGAATGAATGAATGGGTTACTTTTATAAACTTTTATGTAAGGATTGTGGGTCCACTCTACCATTGAATTTATCATCTCACAAATACTTGATCATGAGAGCAATAACTTTTCTTTTTACGTGACTTTATGAGGAGAATGATATTTCATTTTTGAGGTTTAAAGGTTAAAATTTGTAAATAACTATATAAAGAAACATTTCTTATAATTAAGATTTAAGATGTAGGAATAATAATGAATTGCAGTTTGGTGTAAGAGAAAGGTCATATGATTTGCTGCAATTTAAAAGATTTAAATGTATGTACTAGCTTCATTTATTTTACCATTTTCCATTTATTTTACCCCAGTTCTGTCACAATAGAAAAGGAATAAGCTATTATCTGTGATAGGATTATTTGGAGGCTCAAATGAGCTAATGCTTGGGAAGGTACTTGAATTGAGACATGCTCCACATATGAAGAGTAGTGGTTGTTGCTACCATAATTTCCCAAGGTACCAAATAATGACCCTGGGCTATGTATAAAGATTAACCTCGTATGCAGCACAGTTACATAAAAAAAATCATTTGCTAGACTCCGGGACACTGACTTGAAGTTAATTATTTGTATTGTTCTCTACTGTGGACTTAACATTTCACCCAAGTCACCTTTGTAGTCTCTTGATTAACTATATAATGGAAATTATAAATGACGGCACGAGGAAAGAGTTTAGACTTAATCCTAAAACTTGAAAACTTGAACCAAAAGCAAAATCCCAGTATATGAGAACATTGAGTTGCAAACCTAAGGTTTCCTTCAAAGAGAGCATGAGTGTATTTGTATTTCATGTGTTACTGTTTCATCATCTCCAGTCCTGACAATGCAGGTTTGGGGACATAAAACCCAATATGAGCAGGGCGTGTGGGTAGGGATTGTCCAGAAATGCCAACATCTGTTAAAGACTACTCTGGACAGCATCTCAGTCCAGCTTCTACCTTTCATCATGTTAACTTTGTGATGGAGATTGATTCCTACATAGGCTATAAATTGCTATAAACTCACCCTAGATATGCAGTCTCTCAAATGGGGTGCTTGTTAGATTAAACCAATAAAAGGTCCACCATGGAAGATGGTATACTTACAGCTTCTAGATCTTCCAAGGGTAAAGAGTCAAATAGCCACTACATGATTTTAAAGGGCATCAATAAATAGACAAATCCAATAGCTTCGCTGTTCACAGCCTCTCCTCCCCACCTTGTGCAGATGGGCGCCAGAGAAATTGCAACTGTGCAGACCCCTGTGTGTGGGTGTGCGTGCGCATGTGAGGGAAAGGCCTCAGAAGAATTTACAACTGCCTGTCTTCTGATGAATGAAGGCATTAGAATAGCAGATGTAGAGTATGGGGCTAGAAAGTGAAAAGCTAAGCAGTGCCTCGGAGCATCAGGAAATGGGGCCAACATGGTGAAAGCCATCAAGGTGCCTGGGCCGTGAATGTTTTAATGTACAATAAAGCAGTTTGATAGCTGCCTTAAAACAAACAAACAAAAAAAACTGGTAATGTTTGCAAGTGTTTTCCGAAAGCCTCATTGAAATACATCCAGCAGCTAACAAAGGGGGACAGGGCCAGTCGCCATTGATGGTGTGGGGAAAGGTGTTAAATGGCCCTGGCAAATAGCACAGTAAGTGAGAGGCATCAGGTGCTCTGTGGGCTGCAGCACAGGACGGGACGGGGCGGAAGCCAGAGGACGCTGCTCTTCTCTTGGGCAAGGGTCGATCCAGAATCCAGAAACAACCTTCTCTCTGCCTCGACCTTCTTAAAGGCTGCAGGCAAATTTTGCCCTTGGGGCTCAGTTATTCTTCAGTTCTGACCCCTCAATTTGGCTTGCACAAGTCATCTGTTGTGCAAGATAAAAAAAACAGAAGACCGTGCCTGCCCATAAAATGTTCGTCTGACATTTAGAGAAGACTTAACCCAAGACCCTGAAGAGAGAGAAAGAGTAGTTTCTTCCTGATAGGATAG